>APFE030155238.1:4630-51907 GCA_000404065.3 Pinus taeda
GACCTCCCTTTTATGGTTGAAGGTTTCCCTCTTTAAAACAATAGGATCACTTCCTCTAGCAGAAAACTTCAGTTTCTTGCCAGGTTTGGAAGAGTTCTAGGAACTGCACTAAGCGTTCCAGTGTTGGTGGCCATCCTTAAACCACCCCCCTTTATACCAACATTTCAGAGAGCACATTCAGCCTAGTACTGCCATGCATTTTTGCACATTTTGTATTTCAGCTCTCTTCTTGGACTCATATATAACCCTTCGGATTAAGGGGGGGAATGTTGGACACCTAATCCTCAATGGGTTAGTGTGGAAGCTGAATAGACAAAATAGTCCAAGAGACCTTGGGATGTGAATCCCAACGGTCACATAATGTACTATAAATGTATATCATTTGTGAATAAAAATTGTATTGCATGTTTTATCTTTCACATCTCTCTTGCTGTCCATGTGTGTTTAACAGGGTTCTCTCCTCGCTTCGGTGCTTACTGCTCAATGTCTGTCATCATTATGCTTATGGAAAAGAAAATGAATTTAATTGTATTTCGTAGAAAAGATGCTAAAGCTGTAATATGAATGGATTCAGATGTATTTGTTTTTCAGAATGCTTCTGTGCATTTTCTTCATTCAGTTCTATGATGGTCAAAAGATTACAATAGTTGTTTTCTTTTTCCATTTTGTAGAGAACACTGGACAATTATCAAACTACCAGTAGTTACATTAAGTTGTTTCTGAATAACTATATTTTTTGATTTGTAAACTAAAATCAAATTTTAAATAAAACTAAAAAAATAAAAAGAACACGTAAGCAAACACTAACAATGGCTGAGATAGCCATTCCTAGAAATGTAAATGAAAATGAAACTAACGAAAACTCAAACTGTTAGAAGAGACAAACTCCGAGCCATGACCTCCCTGAGCTGGATGCTCCTGCATCAACCAATCACTTTACCTTGAATATAATAATGATGTTTGACACCATATCTATTAAATTTATCTAAAAAGCTAAGTTTCCTAATTAATGAAAATTAATAACATTTAAATAACAACTTAACAACAAAAAATAAATTCTAAATCATTTGCAACACAATTTTTTATCTAGTTTGGGTTCGCAAAGCCTATCTCAACTTTCCACATTTTCATGTTTTAAGTTTGGAAGTTCACGTGGAATTAAAATCACTTTTTTTTTCATTTCTCACTAATTTTCTTGCAATGTCCTTACAACTTCCATGTGGTAGTTCTTTATATAACTATTGAACTTTTTTTAGGGCCTTGCAATGGACTTCATGTCCCCAGATTCTTTACCCTAAAAAATTTGGTATTTTAGAAAGCCCTTGTGACATTAACATAGTAGTGAAAATTAAGTCTCAATTTTATGTTAAACACAAACAAAATTCCAATAGATTAGCACTTAAAACATTTCAAACAAAAAATCATATGGGCCTGTTTTCATTTAGATAAGCTTTCCAAAAAGTATAAGTTTTGTAAAAATGGATACTACTACGATTTGGTCATTGTGTGGCATTTTCCATTGTTAATGTGAAAAAGTATATTTGAATACAAACTATTAAATTCTAAAACCTATTCAACAATAGATATGAAGAAGAAAATTCAATTATTTTATTCCTTTGAGCAATCTTTCCAATGAATATTAGCTTTCTTAAATTGTGTATTTTTTCTTATTGTCGAATCCTTCGGACAATGACAACCCATCAATCTTCGACATCACAATCATAAAAGAAAATGAACTTTGAGCTTATGTGGATAAACTTTATAATTCAAGCTACAATATATTTGTATTTTCCTATGAATAAGCATTATACTTGTATTTTTCTATGAATAAGCATTCCAAGTATTGATGTTTTACTTTAGACAGACTAGTAAACTTTTTATAGCCCCTCAAATTTGGCCATTGTACACTTTTTAAACTTTCACTCACTTGGGTTACAATCACTAATTTTTCCATAAATTCAATCCATTTATTTGATTTGATTCATTCAAATTGCAAACAAAACATTAAAAACAAATATTGTTATCACTTCAAACTATTTTATGCTTAATAACCATTTATTTGGGAAACATTAACCGATGAAAACTCCTCAAAAGAAAGTCTCGCAACTAAATGATAGTTTCACATGGTCAACTTTGACATGCCAATTTAACTCCACTACCCAAAATAACTAGTATACCCTTTTTAAGGAATCTCAAGAAGTGTACTTTCCAATGCATCAAATCAAAGTAGATTTAGAGTTGTGAAAAGAGTTATGATCCTTAGGGTTGAATTGGTATTTTTTCTTCTGCTTAAGTTGTTCCATGTTTTTGGTTCTCTTATATATATATTCATGGTTCTCTTATATATATATTCATATTCATAAGGAGAAAAGGATTAAGTTGACAACTTCTAGTTTGAAGGGTTTTTTATATAATATAATGAGATATCTAAGGATTACAAAGACCCAATAAAAGATAGTTATAATTCAAGATGTCAAATTTAATGAAAATACAATGTCCTCTAAGTATTATAAGCTTATAGTAGCGATCAAAGAGGTTAAGAAACATGTTTCCCCAAATGCAAACCCATAGATTCTCGATAAATTAGAGTTAGATCTATCATACCACCTTGGAGGTACATAGACCATTTTTATTTCGTTTTATTTAGGAGGCCCAAATGGTTTACCTAGATAGTACAAGAGGCACATGAGCAGGCATTGTATAAGGTATATCATGTAATTGATGGAAATATTGATATGTATAAGATGACATCCATAACAAAAGTATTCTATCATGATTAGGGAGTGGGCTACAGGGAAAACTTTTCTCTAGTTTCCATGTATAATTCCATCTTAACCCTTATATGTTTAACATTAGTATTTGATTAACCTTTCTATTAGATATATTCTAATATATTTTTCTAATGGTCTATTAAGAATAAATATACATTAATTATTGGAGAGGTTTTGAGGCGCATGGGTGGGATATGTATATGTGCTTTTTAAAGAAGCTCTTTTTGGGCTAAAGTAAAAACCACATGCTTGGTACTCATAAATTGACAAGCACTTATAAATATTGGGTTTTTCTAAGATTATTGTAGATATTAACTTGTAGTATCTTTTTGATTAAAAAATCACTAACATGTCAAGATCCAAATTCAATTTTTTTCTCAATCCTTCTTTAGGTTAGAGACCATTGTGTTTATGTTGGTGAGACAAAGAGGCAAAGTAGTGGTATCTTTCCTTCCATTGCGAATGACACGCTTTTCTTGCTCCGTCCCTGTGTCCATCAACACCCTTACAGATTTCTAGTTGTTTCATGGAATCTGATCCTAATGAACATTATACTTCATGAATTGGATGTGGATAGAGGTCAATCGTAGCTTCTTCACCAGGGGTGCCCCCCTTCAATCCTCAACACGGGTACTAGAATACTTGCTGGCTAACAACAAATTTCCCTTCGAAATAGGGATTTCAGCATCTGCTCGAAGGATATAGACTCTTCAACCAATTTCACTTAAGTTCTCTTTCAAGATTTTCATAATTTATTTATCTAGTGTTGTATGTAGATAACCTGGTCTTGGTAGATAGTTTGAAAAATATTGTAGCACAATGCAAGAATAGTTTGATAAGTAAATTTGACACAAACAACATTGTCCTTAAGCACTAATTATTGTGTTTGAAGATTTGGTAGAGTCTAGGTGAGGTGTTCCTTGGATATGATAGATGATTGATATTTTAAAGAGGTTTTAGATGATGGAGTATAAACCCCTAGCTACTCTTATGATATGTAATATGAAGTTATCAAAAGGTTAAAAATAAGATTTTGTTGATCTATCAATGTATTATTTCATATAATAGGTAATTATTAAACCATATTTATTTTGTAATAAACACATTGAGTTAGTATATTGTTAAGCTAAGGCATATTCACTTGGTTGTTGCAAAGCACTTGTTATACTACTTGAAAGGCATAATCCATCATGGTTCCGATATGCAGGAGGAGATGATTTGATGCTACATGGTTTCGTGAATTCTGATTAGCCTAGAGATCCAAGTGGTAGGAAGAGTATTTCAAAGTTCTATTTTATTTTTTGTCTAGGTGTGATATCTAGGTTCAATAATAAGTAGGCAAGAATGGCACTTAGTTTTTAGTTGTAAGGAAAAATAGGCAATTAGTCTAAGTTAAAGTCCAAATCCAAGTTCCACATGGAGAGGATCAGCCCTGAGCCTTGTTGTGACATACACATGCAATTTGTTATGATTGACCTCATGTCCATTAAGTTGAATCAAATTCACCAGCCAAAATCGAAGGCCATAACCCTATTGAAGCCTACACGACAACCCCCATTACTATATGCATTATTCATAAATTAATGGGTGTCCTAAAATTTTCTTCGTTTTCTGAATTTATTCATTTAATTTTGATTTTTACCTGTTTGCAAAAAAAAAAGTTTTGTTTTTAACTTATTTGTAAAAATATTCCTTTTAATCTTTTTAATTTGTTGATAAAATTTTAAGGTTTTTTATGAGTTATCATAATTCGTTTCAATGGTTTTACCTTATTAACTTTGTTCAATTTGATTTCTCCTTCATTTTTGTAGAGTGCTTAAGTTCATAAGGAATATGCTTTTGATTTGAATTTGGACCTGATTGACAACTTGTTGGATTAATTGGTTTAGATGTTGGATACATCCGGATAAAAGCAATACGTATCCAAAAAAATCTCTAACGATTACTATAATAGTAGTCCAGATCCTAGATTTCGATATCATGTATCTTGATATATTTTTTTTTTTATTGTAACACCATTTGAAGCCATCGGTTGCTTGGGCACCAGATATTATTTTTGAAATTTCTTAGTTTTTTATTATTTCCCAGAAACACATGGTTGTTGGAAGGATGTTTTTTTTTTGAGATTTCATGCCATATCATTCTAGATAACATGTAATTAGTTAGTTATGTTGATGTGTTTGTTGATATGAATTGGTGGCTTGCCTTTTGGTTCATGATTTTATATTTGCATTCAAAAACAACATAACAATATTTTTCTCTTCGAATGATAGATACTGGTTAACCTAGTTTCAAGTGACATGCATATATATTTGAGAGACATGCTATTGTAGCTCGTTTAAATGTCTTGGATACTAGATATCATGCATTATCAATTATATCCATAAATTTTATAAGGATTGTCCATGCTCACTATTGCTACACCCAAGATTTTCTAGATTTTAGATATTTATTTCACAGTTGATTTGTGTCCTGATGTCTCGAGCCGTGCTGTATGGTACAACATCTAAATAAATTGGATATTTGAATACCTAGGTATCCAAACCTCTGTGATGTATCTTGATTCCTTCTTACGTCAACTTCCAGTCATATGGTATTCTAGTTTGAAACTAGTCATGCTATATCTACATGTGTCAGGACTAAGGGGCTCCTATGGTTACATGGTGCCTCTTGGCCACATCATGACCCCTCGAGCATGAAACACTAATGTGTTTCACTTATTCATTGCGAAGTATAAGGTTACTTCACCTAGACTGCCCTTCATAACAACTTTAATTATATAATATCTATACCATTAATTACTTAACAAAAATTAATAACTATTGGATATAGTGCAAGTAATCTTACCGTCTCATTTACTTCAATTAAACTTCCATTAATTCATTAAAACATGAGAATAATCATGCAATACATCAATCCATCATCAACATCATCATACACATGCACAAGATTTAGAGAAACAACCCTACGACCTTCTGATTTATTTATAAAACACAAATACACTAGTTCATTGAGGCAATGGATAAGATCAATAGAAGTACATAGCCAAGAATCTAAAAAACCATAGAATATAACCTTCCCCACCCGTTAGACCCGAATCAGGTTGTTTTGGTACCCATCTGACTGTTGAAAATGGAAACAAGAAAATCTTGACTTAATTTTCCCTTGAATTAAATTAGGAGAAAAGTGTAATTCCACATCAAAAGACAACAAGAATGAGTTAACTAAGCTAATTCGAGTTTAGAGCTTAACATGAGTCATGTAGAATGGTTCCTAAATTTTAGGAGCCTAGGTTGAGTTTAATTTGAGTTATAATAGTTTAATTTAGTTAAACTATTTCCAAGTGTTGGAAGAACTAGTAGGAGTTCTAGCACTGGGGTGCAACTTTAGTTTTCAACCAGTTAATTGATAAATCAACCATAATTAACTCATGTATGCATGAAATTCGAGTTACCCAATTGAGATTGGAGTTCAAGGGAAATTTACTATCAGTCGTATAATTTTTCCGAGTTGTACAGGTGGTGCATGTAGTCAGAGAATGGCCTATATGAATTGCACAATTTAGGATGGGGATTTCCTTAATTAATAGGGGGCTAATTCCTAAGGAAACAATATAAGGAAATACGAGCTTGGAAGGTAGCACAATTGGTTAAGTATTGGCAAGGGTCAACTTGTGAGGCGGTGAGATAAATTATACTTGTGCGAAGATTGTTCATGCTTGAACAAGCATTGTATTCCTTCTCTATTTTATGATCTAATGCAATACATATGGGAAGGGGTTTTGAGTAGCAAGATTTCCCCTTGATAACTCTATGAGCATATGTGATTGAATCTTGTATCATGTTTATGTTGTGATTTATCGATCGATTAATTGTTTCCGCTAATGAGTAGAGTAGATTCAAGTATTTTGTTTTACCATATTACATAAGCCGTTTGAATCTACAAGGAATTTCTACATGGTATCAGGGTAGGAATCACAATATAAGAGAAGAGAATTCAAATTTTGTGCAGGAGGTTCAAATTACAAGATCAATTTTGCAGGTTTTCTCCAGGACTGAGAAGATGACTTTCACCAGACTCAGGCTCGAGTATGCTTTAGAAGGAACCAAAAATTTTGTGGCATGGAAGATTCGTATGGACATAGTATTAGATGATAACGAGCTACTAGATTACATGAAAACAGATGTAGTTAAACCCCCAACAACTAATGCTTTGGATATTTCTCAGTGGAAGAAGGATGTAGCTAAAGCGAGGAGGATCATATTGGAGTGAGTTCAAGTTCATATTGTCTCGAAACTCCATGGGCAAGAAACTCCATTCATGATGTGTGTTATCCTCCAGAATATCCCAAGGCTGAGAAAGGAGATCGAAGGAGGTAAGCTCAGACCACTTAGGGTTTAGCAGCTGGCACTGCCAAACTAGAGAGGGTTCTCTCTATGATCACAACCAAAAATGAATAGAGAAAGAATAGATTTTAGGCTAGATATTTCAGCTCATGTAATATTTTGAAATTTAGGGTTTTGCTAGATCAGGAGTCAAAATCAAGGAATGAGGTCAGGTATCAAGGGTTCAATTGCAAGAGATAGAGAGGATTAGGGTAGGTATTCTTTTGTAATACTTTGGGGTTTTGTCAATGTAGTGTAGGGTGGAAAATCAAAGGTCAAAATGACCATGGAAAGCATGAATTCATTTATAAGAAGATAGGTAACATAAACATGAAGTTCCTAACAAAAAATAGCTTAAACTTAAGAATTATGTTTAAAACCTCTTAGAAAACCACTGAAAAGAATAGATATGGAAAGAAGATGAAATTATCAATCATAAAAAACTATAACAAAGAGAAAGCATTATCAAAAACTCACAACACAAGAATTCTTGAATAATAGCTACAACTCTCCTTTGATTTCATGTAAAAAAGGTAAGTGAATACAAGCTCCAAGAGTTATACTCATTGATGTCAAACACTTTCTCTAACTTAGATTGGGTTACATATAGATCAAAATATATGTTTCCCCCTCTAATGGGTCGAATCAAACATTCAAGGAACTACTTACAAAAATATCTCCAACCATACCTAAGACTAGGGAGGTTAGAAACCAACTCCCAATTTGGTGCAAAACTAATTCATTTGACCATAAGAACCTATACAAGCATGAATCTATTTACTTTTTACTTTGACAAACATAATTACACCTCAATGCATCTCCAAAACCCCTAAAATGAAAAATTACATTAGGAAAATTCGAACTGGACTGAGCAAACTGAGAAAAATGAGTTCTAGGGAAAAACGTAGTGAATTCCTGAAAACGTAATGTGTCTGGAGAACACGTAGCGTGCTGTTTGTAAGTGACTTTTGGAGTGGTTCTTGAGTTCCAAATCAAGATCTGAAAAATGCTGGAGAAAGCTCTACCTGTCTATTACAACATCAAATCTTCAAGCACTAAAAAATTCTGCTTCTAGACCTCCAAAAACCATTTCTCCCACAACTACTCCAAAAACGTAGCGTGCCTCTGAAAAACATGGAAAAAGGTGTTTTTTGGTACTTTTTTGACTTTTTGACCTAGAAAAAGTTGCTGACATGGATCTCCAATTACATAAATTTAATTTTCAGGTCATAATGAATCCAAAAATGCAAACTTTTCATTATTTGGAGGCCTCCAACAAAAACGTAGCGTGGGACATGCTACTTTTTCTGCCCAAAAACTGCATAAAATTTCCAAAATGCCTGAAATCTTCAAAAAAGTCCAAAATTTGTTCAAAGTGTTTGCAATTTGTCTTGGAGCTAGGTAATGATTCTTCAAGCTATGAGTGAAGCCTCATCCAACAACTCAAGTTTGTCCCGCTTGTTTAGCTGAATTAAGGTTTCCCTTAGTTTTCTCTTCAAGTTTTGAATTCTGATTTGCGAAACCCTGTTTCTGGTGTAATAATGTCTATCCATGTGCCTTTGAAAGTTGGTGGCCCTGTTGGCCCTTTCAAGGAGTTTCTCTAGGTGATCATTAACTTTATCCAACAAATACTCCCTATTTTTCTCAAAATCTTGTTAATGGATTTGTTAATGTCTTGCTGCTCCAAAGGTGTAGATGGCTCACTCATTTGGTCTCCTTTCCTCTTTATGCCCTTGGTTCTAGGCCTCTTTGGCTTGACTTGAACTTCACTATGCTCCATTTTCTCTAAACCAATGACTTTCTTACCTTTGCTTGGCTCATCCTCTACACCCACTCTAGGTTTTGACATTAGCATTTGATTCACTTTGAGTTGCCTATTTTCCCGCTGCAAAAATGCAATCATGAAGTTGGCTTTAGCCAAATCATGTTTCAAACCTATAATCTCAGCCTCTTTATCCATGACAAGTTGCTTCAATGATTTTCCTCGTTTTTCATGAATATGCTCCTAGAATGATGTCTCCTGGTGATGTGGAAATGTAATATCCCTAACCTAGAATATTCCTCCAACCCTAGCAAAAAATCCAACCAAATATCTGCAAATGATATAATAACCTAGAAGTGATAAAATAACAATGGAACAACATATAATAATGTAAACCGGGAATATAAGCAGATACACAAGAAATGCAGTGAGAAATGCTAAGCCATTTTAGTATATTGAGCAATAAATGAGTACAAGAGGTGATTAGACAGGTGGCACCTTGACTTGCACAAGGCAAGTGAAGAAATACTCTCAGAATGACAAGAGTGGCCTCTTTGCGTGGATGTTGCTATTGTGCTGCTGGTGCTGCTAGAAAACAAATGATGATTTTGGGCTGCTCCCCTCCTCAGAAAAAGCTGAAGTCTGGATTTGGGCTCTACTCGAGAAACCCAGAAAAACCCATAAATCTTTCCTGGAATGGCCTCACACTAATCTGCATCCCAGCTGCTGGAAAACTACTGTGCCACTGTTGTTGCTGGAAATCGACTAAGGATTTGGGGCTGCTCCCCTCCTCAGAAAAGGCTGAAACTCTGGAATCAGACTCTACTAAAAAAACCCAGAAAAATCCAAAAAGCTTTTCTAAAATGGCCGACACCCGAAAATCACCCTCTTGGGGTTCTGTGCAGTTCCTCAAAACGCTGATGAAACTGCTGCTGAAATGATGATGAAACTACTGCCGGAATGCCAATGGAAATACCTTGCCTGAGCAGGCACTCGAAGTCCCCCGGGGCTAAGGGTGAGATCTACAAACGAAGACACTCAATGCACTAAACAGTGCTGCAGACTAGCTAAACAGCCAGCGTGCTCTAAGTCGAAATGACTATCAAAAATGCTCATAACCAGAATGATCCAAAATGAGGGGGATCCTCTCTATTTTATAGCCTCTTCCTCTCACAATCCCTAGGCTCACCTCCTCCTGTGTGATTCCCTTCTTGCCATGTGTCTGTGTGGGCCCCATTTTTGCGTCCACCTTTGGCCCCCTTGGCTCCTCCTTAAGTCACAACGTTGTGCTACTAAGAAGTGACTTTTTATTCTTAAAGTGAGTTATGTCCCCCGTCCTCACTTTTTTATTTATAAATAACTATAGAAGGCAAAAATTGGGCAAAATCGAATATTCCAATTAGCCATGGCTAATTAGGAATATTACAGGAAATGATTCCCTGTCAACTAAAGTAGGCTTGGCCCTTTCTTCTCCTCCAGGAGAAAACACAAGCCTCTTCCCTCTGATGTAGGTCTGAGTGATTTCTTCCCTAGGTGTCCTCTTCACTGAAACTCTGATAGATGAGCCAACCTCCCTTGGTTTGGATGATGCTGGTGGTGTACTGTGGCTAGTAGGATGACTAATAGAAGGTAGAAATATGGTGGACTGCATGAAGGTTTCCCAAAAGATTTTCATCTGTTCAATCTGGTGTAGGACAATGATTTTAATTAAAGCATGGTGGTAGAGACTAGCTTGGTGATCACCCTTTTTGTTTTGCACTTTCTTTGGCATCTTAACTAAATTTCTGTAGAGGTAGTGAGGTAGGTTGAGAGGCTTTACATCAGTGAAGTGCATCAATAATGTGATATGATACTTATACACTGTTGAAAACCTGCCCTCACATGTGAAATATTTCATAATGAACTTCATTAATGGAGCAAACTTTTCAAGCAACAGTCTAAAAGGAAAAACATTCTTGGGAGCCTCTTTATACTGAATTTTTGTGAAAGCTTTATAGTTTATAACATCCAAATATGAGTATTTGAACCATTTTTATCCACTATTTGGTATCCCTGTAGTTGTAGCTATGGCCTTAGTTGAAATGATCAAGTTGAACCCTGCAATGTTGACCTTATCACTCCTAAGGTTTGTGGCAAAAATACTGGTTAACTTGGCATGATATCCTACTTGTTGAATTTGCTCACAAAACCCTAAACAACCCACCTTTTGGAAACATTGTCTGGAAATTGCTGAAGACCTCAATTATTTGGTTTCAAGTGGCTCAAACCTTGATACCTTACCTCCTTTGTTGTATGGCTTCTTTCCTCCCTCCATTGTTCACAATTGCAAAGCAAAACCCTAGTGTAAGAGATGGGAAAAACAAAGTTTTTAGAGGGAGCATGGAATTGGGATTAGTGTATTTAGGTGAGGAAATGAAGGGTTTAGGGAAGAGATATGTGGGTAAGAAAAAATTTGGAGGTAGGGAGATGTGTTAGGAAGTTTAGGGAGGTGGAAAATTATGAAAATAGTGAAGGGATTGCTGTAGGGAATTTAAACACAGTCCTAACCCTAAAATTGCCAAAAATGCAGCGTAGAAGCTAGGGTTAGGTATAGGAATTAGGGAAATGAGGAAGGATGGGTAAGGAAAGCTTAAGGGAGGTGATTTTAGTATGGGGAAGAGGTAAAATGAGTAGGGAACTAGGTTTTACTGTTTGAAAATCAAACAAGAGTGCTAAACCACAAAAACGTAGTGTGGACTCTAGAAGACGGTTCCCCACTGAAATGCTGGAGTAACTGATAAAAGGAGGTTCTTGTAGCCTTTCACTTACTTGTATGAATGATGATTGAAACCTTTCTTTCTGATGAAAACCCTTAGAGGTGCCCCTTTTCTCCCAAAACTGAAAACACATCGTACAGGAGAAAACACAACGTGGAGTGAGAAAACATAGCGTGGAGGGAGAAAACACAACGTATAGGAGAAACAACGCCTTTGAGGCTACAGTTCAATGTTGAGGCTGTTTGGAAGGAATTTAATGATAGGTAGGAGATTGATACAAATGAAATGAGTAGGGAAATGTTTGAATGGCCTTTTATAAGCTCAAAATCACTTTTGTGCACATGTCATGGCATGACATCATCCTTCATTTTGAAACCAAAATTTAGTTGTTTTGCAGCAATACCTTTATGAACTGAAGTACTACCTTTACCATTATTACATATGCCTCCTAAGATTCTAACTTCTTTATGTGTGGACTCAAGACCATAAACATGGCTTTTTTAGCTTAAAACTGACATATGATGACAATTACGAGTGATGACCTAGACCAATACCTATATGATTATTTGATTGATCCATGACATGTTACACTTGAAAAATGACATGAGAATCATGAATAATGATAACCATGAATTATGAAGGGATTAGCATTGACCTAGACACACCAACCAATGATCAAAGTTTTTTATTTGAAGACCTACTGAAACCATAACAAACTTGACCTAGGACCCTAACAAAAAATTTGAAAGAGCACATTTGATCACTGGTGATTAGAAGGATTGACAGACACTAACATTAGCTCCAATGGGGATGGAAGCTCCTTGTGAGGTGCTAAGAACACCTTATACCAAGTAGCTTGATCCATTGGGCATGGAGTCAAAAACAAAAAGACCAAACTCAAAATTGAAAACTGATCGACAAATTGAACTGACTTAACTCTAAAAATGACTACTGACTGAACTTACTTATGGCAGCAAACCATCGAGATCTTAGGGCCTTCACGTTGGACTTCAAATCCTGATGATAACCACCCACCTGTTGAAGATATATATACAATCACGTGAATGATCCCTCCAATGTAACTAATCCAACAAATGGCTACTTACTTGAATCCTGATCACACTGTCCTTGCGCAGGCAGAAAAAACAAAAACTAGGCAACTCCAAGTATCCACTGAAAATATGCTCATGATCCATAAATACAAGAAAATCCATCTTCCCCTTTGACTGTAGAAAACTAGTGTAGGGATCCTTAAAAATCTGAAATGTTACCTTGTCTTGAAATCCAACAAAAATATAAGTACTCCTTTCATTTTCATCTGAAAGAATACTTGGTTGTTGATCCAAAGGAAGGCATAGGAAAGTATGACTTTATGCTACTTGAGTGTTAGTTGTAAATTCCTCAAGCATGAGCAACTCTGATCCTATCTTTGGCATACTATCTATCTCAGACTCATACTTTTCCAATTCATAGTCTAAATCATCCTTGAACAAAAAACATTCTTCAAGATTATTGAACATGCCAACCCTATCCTCTTCATGAAAGAAAATAATCCCTGTTAGATGATCTCCTTGCATGAAATCTATATCACAAATAGGCTTACTCACAACAACTTCGAGTATAGTTTCATCAGTCTCATGATTGTCACCATTTAAACCCATATTTTCATTTTCAATAATAGAAGAAATTTCACTCACACATTCTTTATTGTGTGAACACTGCAAACCTACCTTAACTTGGGCTGTAACATGGCTTTCAAGAGCTGATCTATTTCATCTTTCGACATAGGAGAAAGCTGAGTTTTATAGAAATCAACATTAGCTTGGTGATTTTCATTTTCAAGATCATGAATAAGCCTTTCTCTATTTTGATCCCAGTCTGTTTCATTCAAGGAGAAAGCTCAGGATTAGGTTTCATGAAGATTATTTGATGAAAATGTTTATGGCTACCCTAGAAGGAAAACCAAGATCATGGTATGAAGGACTGAAGCCAGGTAGCTTATTCTCTCTTAAATAATTCCACACAACATTCTTGGAGTTTTATGGAAAATCTCATCATTCATTCTTGTTGTTCAAAGATTGTTGTGAATCCTGTGAAAACTACATTCAATAGCTTGAAGAGACTTTTGGTGATGAAGAATGTCTAGATTATGAAATCATAGAGGCCCTTTATGAATTTTCTTCCCAACAGAAAATAACAGAGATTAGATGCTTTGATACAAAGGATCATTCACAACGCACATCAACTCCTCCTTTGTTTTAAGATGAAATAGATCTGCATCCTAAAATTCAAGAAAAAATTGGTCCAAGTCAGAATTCTGAAATTGCATGTACAAAAAACTTAAGCAGTGAACCATATTATGGCAATGATCATCTAATTTTGCAAAGAAATAGTGAACAAGAAGTTGTTTTCCTTGATTCTTGTGACAGTCAAATTGATATTCTTTCTGTTTAAGCATGTGAGGAATCATATATACTTGAAGAGATTGTTGCATCTAAAGTTTTCCATAAGCCTCTAAAAACCTGTCTTTTGGATGAGAGGCATGAAGATGGTCATTCACTTGTTTTTTCAGTTTGTTATTTCTCTGAGTTTTTATTTCAAGATTAGCTTTGTGAATACCAATATATGCCAATGAAATTTTATTAGATGAAAAATAGCCTCATCCTCATTTCCATCTATGGATTTGGGCAAATTAGTTTGCTAATCTGTGCAAGGAATTCGATTTGGAAAATAAGGAATGTGAGAACGATTCATAGGAGAAAACCTTTGAGTAGTTGAATCCATCTCGAATACAGTTAAATCACCAAGAAGCTCTTCAAGATACTGGTTTTTGAACAATGGAGTTGCCATGAAAATTTTGAACCTTTGGATTCTTCGACACTAGAGTCGCCAAGTGAAAGATGCACAACCTTTCTTGTGTCTGATCACTGTTCACCATCAACAACCAGATATGATCCTTGTCTTTCTTTCCCAAGGAAGATATGATCTTGCGTTCCCCAACAACGACGCCAAAATGTTATCCTCCACAATATCACAAGGCTGAGAAAGGAGATCAAAGGACCTCAGACCACTTAGGGTTTAGCAGCTAGCCCTGCCAAACCATAGATGTCTCTCTCTATGATCACAAAAAAAAATGACCAAAGAAAGAATAGATTTTAAGCCAGGTATTTCAACTCATGTAACATTTTGAAATTTAGGGTTTTGCTGCATGAGGAGTCAAAATCAAGGAACTAGGTCAGGTCTCAAGGGTTCATTTGCAAGAGATAAAGAGAAGTAGGATAGTATGCTTTTGTGATACTTTGGGGTTTTGTCGATGTAGTGTAGGGTGGAAAAGAAAATGTCAAAATGAGCATGGCAAGCATGAATTCATTTATCAGAAGCTAGGTAACATAAACATGAAGTTCCTAACAAAACAAAGCTTAAACTTAAGAATTTTGTTTAAAACCTCTTAAGAAAATCATTGAAAATAATAGATATGGAAAGAAGATGAAATTATCATTCATATAAAACTATAACAGAGAGAAAACATTATCACAAACTCACAACACAAGAATTCCTGAATAATAGCTGCAACTGTCCTTTAATTTCCTATAAAAAAGATATTTGAATACAAGCTCCAAGAGTTCTACTCATTGATGTCCAACCCTTTCTCTAACTTAGATTGGGCTACATATAGATCAAAATATATGTTTCCCCCTCTCAGGGGTCAAATCCAACATTCAATGAACTACTTACAAAAATATCTCCAACCATACCTAAGACTAGGGAGGTTAGAAACCAACTCCTAATTTGGTGCAAAACTGATTCATTTGACCATAAGAACCAATACAAGCATGAATTTATTTAATTTTTACTTTTACAAACATAAATAAACCTCAACGCATCATCAAAAACCCTAAAATGACAAATTACATTAGAAAAAGTCGAACTGGACTGAGCAAACTGAGAAAAATGAGTTCCAGGCAAAAATGTAGCGAATTGCCTGAAAATGCAGTATGTGTAGAGAAAACGTAGCGTGTTTCTTGTAAGTGACTTTTGGAGGGGTTCCTGAGCTCCAAATCAAGATATGAAAAATTCTAGGGAAATATCTGCCTGTCTACTACACCATAGAATCTTCAAGAACTGAAAAATACTACTTCTAGACCTCCAAAAACCATTTCTTCGAAACTACAAAAATATAGCGTGCCTCTGGAAAACATGGCATAAAGGTGTTTTTTTGGTAATTTTTTGACTTTTTGACCTAGCAAAAGCTGCTGACATGGATCTCTGGTTACATAATTTTAATGTGAAGGCCACAAGGAAACCAAAAATGTAAACTTTTCATGGTTTGGAGGCCTCCAACAAAAACGTAGTGCGGGACACGCTACCTTTTCTACCAAAAAACTGTGTAAGATTTCCAAAATGCCCAAAATCTTCAAAAAATTCCAAAATTTGTTCAAATTGTTTGCAATTTGTTCCTTGGAGTGAGATAATTATTCTTCAAGCTATGAGTAAATCCTCATCCAACAACTCAAGCTTGTCCCCCTTGTTTTGCTGAATTAGGGTTTCCCTTAATTTTCTCTTCAAGTTTTGAATTCTGATTTGGGAAACCTTATTTCTGGTGTTATAATGTCTATTCATGTTCCTTTGCAAGTTGGTGGCCCTGTTTTCCCTTTCAAGGAGTTTCTCCAAGTGATCATTAATTTTATCTAGCAAATACTCCCTATTTTTCTCAAAATCTTTTTCAATGGATTTGTTAAAGTCTTGCTGCTCCAAAGGTGTAGATGGCTCACTCATTTGGTCTCCTTTCCTCTTCATGCCCTTGGTTCTAGGCCTCTTGGCTTGAATTGAACTTCAACGTTATCCATTTTCTTTAAACCAATGACTTTCTTACCTTCGCCTGGCTCATCCTCTACACCCATTCTAGGTTTTGACATTAACATTTGATTCACTTTGAGTTGCCTATTTTCTTGCTGCAAAAATGCAATCATGAATTTGGCTTTAGCCAAATCATCTCTCAAGCCTCTAATCTCAGCGTCTTTCTCCATCACAAGTTGCTTCAATGATTTTCCCTGTTTTTCATGAATATTCTCTTGGAATGATGTCTCATGGTGATGTGGAAATGATTCCATGTCAACTTAACCAGGATTGGCCCTTTCCACTCCTCTAGGAGCAAACACAAGCCTCTTTCCTCTGATGTAGGTCTGAGAGATTTATGCCTTAGGTGTCCTCTTCACTGAAACTTTGCTATATGAGCCAACCTCCCTTGGTTTGGATGATGTTTGTGGTGTATTGTGGCTAGTAGACTGACTAGTAGAAGGGAAGAAATACTGTGGACTACACGAAGGTTTCCTGATAGATTTTCATCTATTCAAGTTGCTGTAGGACGATGATTTTAATTAAAGCATGGTGGTAGAGACTAGCATGGCGATCACCCTTTCTTTTTTTCACTTTCTTTGCCATCTTAACTAAATTTTTGTAGAGTTAGTGAGGTAGATTGAGAGACTTTACACCAGTTAAGTGCATCAATAATGTGATATGATACTTATAAACTGTTGAAAACCTGCCCTCACATGTGAAATATTTCACAATGAACTTCATTAATGGAGCAAACTTTTCAAGCAGTAGTCCAAAAGGAAAAACACTCTTGGGAGCCTCTTTATACTGAATTTTTGTGAAAGCTTTATAGTTTAGAACATTCCAATCTAAGTGTTTGAACCATTTTTCTCCACTATTTGGTATCCTTGTAGCTGTAGCTATCGACTTAGTTGAAATGATCAAGTTAAACCCTGCAATGTTTACCTTATCACTCCTAAGGGTTGTGGCAAAGAGATTGGTTAACTTGGCATGATATCCTACTTGTTGAATTTGCTCACAAAACCCTAAAAAAACCCACCTTTTGGAAACATTGTCTGGCAAATGCTGAAGACCTCAATTATTTGGTTTCAAGTGGCTCAAAACTTGATACCTTACCTCCTTTATTGTATGGCTTCTTTCCTCCCTCCATTGTTTACAATTGCAAAGCAAAACCCTAGTGTAAGGGATGGGAAAAACAAAGTTTTTAGAGGGAGTAGGGAATTGGGATTAATGTATTTAGGTGAGGGAATGAAGGGGTTAGGGAAGAGATATGTTGGTAAGAAAAATTTGGGAGGTAGGGAGATGTGTTAGGAAGTTTAGGGAGATGGAAAATTATGAAAAATAGTGAAGGGATTGCTGCAAGGAATTTAAACACATTCCTAAGTCTAAAACTGCCAAAAACACAATGTAGAAGCTAGGGTTAGGTCTAGGACTTAGGGAAATGAGGAAGGAGGTGTAAGGAAATCTTAGGGGAGGTGAGTTTAGTGAGGGGAAGAGGTAAAATGAGTAGGGAACTAGGTTTTACTATTTGTAAATCAAACAAGAGTGCTAAACCACAAAAACATAGCGTGGACCCTATAAGAGGGTTCCCCACTAAAATGCCAAAGTAACTAATAAAAGAAGGTGCCTGTAGCCTTTCACTTGTATGAATGATGTTGGAAACCTTTCTTGCTGATGAAAACCCTTGGAGGTGCCCTTTTTCTCCCAAAACTGAAAACACAACATACATGAGAAAACACAGTGTGGAGGGAGAAAACACAACGTGGAGGGAGAAAATGAAGCGTGGAGGGAGAAAACACAACGTGTAGGAGAACAAAATGCCTTTGAAGGTGCAGTTCGATGCTGAGGTTGATTGGTAGGAATTAGATGATAGGGAGGAGCTTGATACAAATGAAATGAGTAGGGAAATGTTTGAATGGCCTTTTATAAGCTCAAAATCACTTTTGTGCATATGTCATGGCATGACATCATCCTTCATCTTGAAATGAAAAGTGAGGTGTTTTGCAGCAATACCTTTATGAACTGAAGTGGTACCTTTAACTTTATTACATATGCCTCCTAAGATGATAACTCCATTATGTGTGGACTCAAGACCATAAAGATGGCTTGTTTAGCTTAAAACTGACATAATGATGACAATTACAAGTGATGACCTAGACCAAGACCAATATGATTATTTGACTGATCCAAGACCTATAACACTTGAAAAGTGACACGACCATGATGAATAATGATAACCATGAATGATTAAGGGAGTAGAACTAACCTAGACACACCAACCAATGATCAAAGTTTTTTATTTGAAGACCTACTGAAACCATAAAAAACTTGACCTAGGACCTTAACAAAAACTTTGAAAGAGCACATTTAATCACTGGTGACTGGCAGGACTGACAAACACTAACAATGTGGAAAACACTAACCGACTTGTTCAAGAACATAATTGACTATAGGAAGTTGACACTAAAGGACAAGCTTCATAGCATCAAGAACAAAAGAATGATACAATTCCGTAGTACCTGAGCAATTTTACAATGTCGTGATGAACTTGGCAGGGTCGGTGTGACTGTCCCTACAGAAGATTTGGTAGCTCTAGCTATGTTGGGTCTTCCCAAGAGCTGGTACAGTTATCAGGATTCTGTGAATGGTAGAGACAAACTACCAAGTTGGGAGTGGTTATGGTCCATCTAGTGCAGGAAGAAATAAGGCAAGACAACCAAGATGGGACCTGATCCAAAGAAGAGGAATAAGACCTTGCATTAGTAAACAAATGAAATAAATAAAAGGGAAATAAGTCCCAAGGTGAGGAGGGAAAGAAGACATACTTTTCCAACATCAAGTGCTTTCATTTTCATGAATTTGGTCACTATGCCACATAATGTCCACAAAAGAAGGAAAGCAAGGGGGATCCTACAGTAGGAGCAATAGGTGAAGCTATAGCTTCACATTTCGAGCTTGATTTTACTCTCATTGCATGCATGGAAAAAACAATAATGGGAAGCATGCGGTATCTCGACAATGGTGCCTCATTCCATATGACAGGGAATAGAGATTTCTTAAGTGACTTGGAGGAGAAATACCTAAAGTAGTACATTGAGTTTGGAGACAGTAGGAGGTATAGTGTGACTCTTATCGGTATAGTTACTTTTCAAAGGGAGTCTAGATCCCCTATCAGACTCAAGGATATGATGTTTGTTTAAGGTCTAAAGAAGAATCTTGTTTATGTCATGGTATTAGAAGACTGTGGCTACACTGTGATATTTAGCAAAGGAAAGGTTTTCCTTATACACATCGCCACGGGACAGGGGAAGCAGATTGGTTTGCGAGTCAAGAATATGTATGCACTTGAGGTTGAATATGCATGCAAGGAATTGAGGAGCAAGGAAAAGGTTAGAGACTTGGTGGTTAAGAGGGAGAATAATTTACCTCTCAAAATGAAGTCTCAAAAGTAGCCTCAACAAGTTGTGGAGCAGCCATAATTGGAGAAGTAGAGAAGAGACAAATTGGAAACATCCACTCAAGCAGAGACCTCCAGTAGGGGGAAATTTCAAGCTAAGTGGGAAGAGGGATTACATGCAACCATACCTCTAGGTGTGAGGTGGGGTGATGTGAAGAAATAGTCCCAAGAGTTGCATAAATTTGCGTAAGGTCCATTGAGGTGTTTTTGTCTCATGGATTATTAGCTTGCTACGGGGGCCCATAGTATTCAGTAGTAAGAGGATAAATGTTAGTAAGATAATGAGGAGTGTAGAGTAGTGTTGACAACAGAGAAGGAGGCTCAATAACATAGTCAACAATAACACAATTTTCCCGGTAGACAATTTCAAATTGATTCAATGATTTTTTTTTTGATGCTCTTGAGTTGTAGATGTGGTAGTAGAAAAAACAACAATGAGAAGTGTTGCATGAAATAATTTCCAAAGGTCATGGATCAGGGTAGATGTGAATATTTACTTGTTGAGAGGGAGCATTGAAAATGGAAACAAGAAAATCCTGATTAATTTTCCCTTGAATTAAATTAGGATAAAATTGTAATTCCAAATCACAAGACAACAAGAATAAGTTAACTAAGTTAATTTCACTTAGTTGGCTTAGTTAATTCGACTTGAGGGGCTTAATTGAGTCATGTGGATTGGTTCCTAAATTTTAGGGAGCTAGGTTGGTTTTAATTTGATTTGTAATAGTTTAATTTAGTTAAACTGAGTTAATGTCAATTAAACTAGTTCCAACTGTTGGAGGAACTAGTAGGAAGTCTAGTAGTGTGCTGCAACTTCATTGTTCAACCAGTTAACTGATAAATCAACCATAATTAACTCATGCATGCATGAAATTTGAGTTACCCAAATGAGATCGGATTTCAAGGGCACTATACTATCAGTTATATAATTTTTCAAGTTGTAGAGGTGGTGCATGCATTCAGAGAAGGGCCTATAGGGATTGTACAATTTAGGATGCAGATTTCCCTAATTAATAAGGGGATAATTCCCAAGGAAACAACGCAAGGAAATAGGAGCTTGGTAGGAAACAAAATTGTCTAAGTATTGACTAGAGTCAGCTTACGAGGGAGTGAGATAGATTATACTTGTGCAAAGATTGTTTAGGCTTGAAAAGTCATTGTATTTCTTCTCTATTTTATGATCTAACACAATACATATAGGAAGGGGTTTTGAGCAGCAATATTTCCCCTTAGATAAATCTGTGAGCATATGTGATTGAATCTTGTCTCATGTTTATGTTGTGATTTCTCGATCAATTAATTGTTTTTGCTGATGAGCAGAGTAGATTCAAGTATTTTTTTTAGCATATTAAAGCAATTTGAATCTACATGAAATTTATACATTAACCTTATTCAGGTAGTTGCTATCTTATTTTTGATGGTGTTGGACCCACCAACATTCAGGGGATCTCCCCTGTATTAATTCCCAACTAAACCTCACACCATTTGGTGTGGGAGTCCCATCCAGTATAATGGCCTGGTTGACATTACCTTAAAGATATGCCTTAGCTCTTTCTTGTTAGCACATGAGAGTGGCATTTTTAGTCTTTGAACAACGAGGTTCATGTGCCCAGTGAGTGCTTAGTGTCGTTTGTGTTAAGGTTCTTTCACTGTAGAGGTAGAGGGTGGAAGTGTGTCTCAAGTCGAAAGGGAATAGTCCCAACTCTGTTAGAGACACGCAACACCACAGGACATGCACAACTTCCGGCGGAGTAGTCCACATGGATGTGAAAGTCACAAACACAATATGAACAGATAGCATGTACAAAACCAAACAAAATAGTCCACACAAGTGAAACCGTCATTATAACAAGTTTATGAGAATGAATTTGTCGAGTATCTGGTGGAATAGTCCACACAGGCGAGACAACCTTAAAATATGATACAACACATTTCCAACAACGTATGTACTAAAACAACCGAAATAGTTCAATTGTCTTAATACAGGTTAAAGTAACATGCATTACAAGCATCCAAAGAGTAGTCTTACAAATGAATACAACATATGTGTGAAAACATGACGGCCTGTTAACATGCTTATGAATTAAAAGAAAGTTCCAAGACACATCCGTACACCATTACATCACTAACCTTGATAGCGGGGCATTGGCGATACTGCTCACTCCTCAAAGAAAAGATTACAAACTCTCAAAGCTATGTGGGAGGAGCCAAGGTAAAAAGTTCCTTTGCATGTACAAATGAGGGGTATATATAGCCAAGGGTGAAACTGACCCTTGTGACTATTCGACATCCCTCATGACTGTTTGAATTTCATGACTCTTCAACTTTACATGTGGTCTCTTGGACTTCCGTGTTACATTACATTGGTTACAACAGTATGGCCACAATAGTGATGTGGCCGAGATGACTCATGACATGACTTGAAACGACATTGCTGGTATGTTCATGCTGGTGGTGGTGTCCATGTCGAGCTGCAATGCTGCTGAGTGATGAATGTGCTCTTGGTGTATCATAGCTTCACCTTTGCATGACAATGTGTGCACAGTCTTCAATGGTATTGGTGTATCATAGCTTCACCTCCACATGATAAGGTGTGCCGAGTCTTCGATGGCCTTGGTGTTCGCTTGATGTTGCATGTGCATGTCTCCCCTTCACTAGTACTTGGCATGCTTCATGTGTTCATTTGTTCATGAACAAGTCTCCTAGCATGCACTCCTTGTTCATCCCATTCGTCATCGTGCCATGTCTCATCCATGTACCTGTATCTACAATCACTCATGATGAGATGACATCAAATCCAGAAATCTCCTAGTATACCATGATATATCATCTTTCGTTTTCAGGTGCAGGTGACCAGGAGAGAGGATAAGGCTCTGAAAAGGCGCAGAGCACATTTCAGGCTGAGATGTGGGCTCCAGGCACTATCAAGGAAAAATTCACAAAATTCACTAGGAGGCTGAGATAAGAAGTTTGGAACAACAATGACCATATGTGGGATCTAGATCAGTTGGAGGGCATAGCTGCGTAAATTTTCCAAAGAGGCAGTATAGGCAATAGGGAGGACATTGGCAGTGAAAAATGTGCAAATTCTTCGGGGAGGCTGGTAGTGGGTTGCGGGAGCTTTCTGTGAAAAACTACACAGAACTGGGAGGCTGGCCTGCAAGTCATCTTTGTGTAGTTTCTGGGTTGAACGGGGTGCTAGGTAGCTGGAGGGAAGCCCAAGAAAACTGTGCAGTTTTCAGGGAGAGCAGTGGGTCGGATGACTGGGGGACTGGATGATAGAATTGCACAAATTTCGAGCAAAGTGCAGTGACATGCAACAGGTGCATGTCCTTCATGTCTGTGAAATTTCTTTAGTCAGCAGATGCGGGCATGCTAGTAGCTTCTGCGCAATTTTTTGGAGGAGTGAAGCCTGGGGTCACTGGCCGGTCAAACTCTCTGGTTGACTAGCAAGAAGCTTGACAGATTTTCTTGTGGGCAACATAGATTGAGATGGCTTGCTAAGAAGCTTCTGCGTTGTTCTAGGTGACAGTCAGTTAGGTTGATTCCACGATTTTTCAGTGTAGACTTCCTGGTAGGTAGCCTCAAGCTCTGCGTAATTATGGGCAGCAGTACATGATCACTGAGGGTTGAGACTGCAGAGTGTAGCTCAGTGGAGGTCCAATTGTTGGAGGGTGATCCGGTCGACATAGTTTCAGAAAAATGACTAAGTGTTTGAGCGAGTGAACTTGTTCATGCATGACCTTGTGAACACACACTCAACATGACTCGATGATAAGACACCTCGAACCAACAAGAAAACATGCACTCAGTGTGACTGACTAACTGGTGCGAGCGATAAGCACGACACTTGAGATGGATCCTTGAATGACCACAACGACACTTGCACAACATTGCATACAACTTCATGTGTTAGTGAGATAGATGCTTACATAGTGAATACAACTTGTACACATGAAGATGGATGTGAACATATCTAGAACTTGAATGCAAGCATGAGATTGTGACCAACATGGTAAAATATGTTCGGTGAACAATCAAGCGAGGAGGGTGCAAGGAATTGACACGAGCTAATGGGATGAGACTGAGTGTTTACAAACATCAAGGAAAAACCCAAGGAAGGCTCCGAAATTGGATACATGCCAAAATTTTGGAGGGTGTTGCAGCACTACAACACCTACTTTGGCTTGTGCTCGGTTCAACTCAACTCTTTCTTGCATCTACACAATTGCAAACCCTAAAATACATCATTGTCTCAGTTGCTACCGTACTTCATTGAAACCCTTTTGCACGTTGTCCCAACTCTCAATTGAGTGACTTTAGTTGATCATTCGAGTTCTTGTGTGTGTTCACTCCATCAATTGGTTGTTGTATTTATATGGGACAATGACTCCCTTCATGTGGTTACACCTAACCCACATTTGGGTTGACTTGTCTCATGGGTCATGTGCCTTGGGCCGAATCAACCTCCATCGTTACTCCCATGGGTCATTCATGTAGCTTTGCGTCATCTCGGTCGACATGCCCTCGGCTGAATGTTCTAGTTCCACTGGTTGTCTCAGTTGACTTCCTTCACACAGTGAGCCCATTATTTGACCCAATGTGCACCAAAATAACATGTTACTTATTGTTTGGTCACTCATCTTAGGGGTATCTTAGGTCGTACCTTAGGGTGCTTGTGCCACTTCCCATGGTCCATATATTTGTTTCTCACCCATTGTTTAGGCAAGCTGGGTGCTCAGTATTCCACATCGACTGTGCCACCAAGCCATCCATATGTGCCCAATGGAAACCCCAAGTGTCGGTTTTTCAACACTTTGTGTTGGTGTGCCCTCACCCAACATCCACTTTCATGAAATTTCCTATGATATCTTTGTTTTAAGTTGTGTAATGGTGATGTCACCCATAACATGCACTTTGGTTAAAGGCACATCCAACTCTAGGGCCTGACATCCTCCTCCAATGGAAATTATTTCCATCCTGGAAATAGTCCAACCATAACCCTTTGGTCATCTCCCACTAAATATCAACATCATAATATAACTTATATGGATGATGTATCTAACTACCTCTTGAGGCATACATACTCTCCTATGACACACCCAACATCCTCTAGCCTTAGGTCATCCAAGCTCATCATCATGGTTTACGAGTACCAGCCTAGGCATCCCATGTCCCTTGATTGCTATCAGTAGCAAGCATTCCTCTTTAACTGTTTATCTCAGTAGTAAATCACAAATATTTCATTTGCTCAACATCTCAGAATCTTTATTGACACTTGGCCTACACATTGAGCTCCCCTATCTTGTAGGTTATTTGGGTAGCTAATCCAACCATATCTCCTACTCAACAAGAATGTAGCTCCTCCTGCCATTAGGTCCTTCGTCATTCTTTTGACTACTGGCCTATCCCAACACTCTTGTATTATTGGCCTTGATTCCCTTGACCATGCATATGTTGAAAAAATGCAACAAGAAAAATCCTAATTTAATTTGTCCTTGAATTAAATTAGGAATTAAATTGTAATTCTAATTCTCATAGCAACTTGTAACAATTAACTAAGTTAAGTTGACTTAGTTGTCTCAATAAATTTGAGTTGGGAGTATATCTAGATTCATGTAGAGTGATCCTTGGATTTTAGGGGCTTAGGTTGAGTTATTATTGATTGTAATTATTTAAATCAATTTAACCGAGGTAAATTCAGTTAAACTAGTTCTAATTGATGGAGGAACTAGTGAGAGGTCAAGTGAATTAAATTGGATTTAAATCACATGAAATGATCAAGAAAATAATTGATAATTCACTCATAAATAACTCATGCATGTCAGTTATGAGAAATACCCAGTTGAGATTGGAGTTCAGGGACAATGTACTATTAGTTGTAAAATCATCTAAATTAAACCGATGGTGTATGCAATCAGAGGAAGGCCTATGGATGGATTGTGCAGTTATCGATGAGGAATTTCCAAATTAAATATGGCCTAATTCCCTAGGAAACTATGCAAGGAAGTAGGAGGTTTGAAGGCAACAAATTTGGCTAAGTATTGCCTTGAGATGGTTTGTGAAGCAGTGAGATAGATTGTACTTGTGTAGAGATTGTTCGGGTCGAACAAGCATTGTATTTTATTCTAAGATCTCTTGATTAATGCAATATACAAATAGCGAGGTTTTTTAGCTGTGGATTTCTCCAAAAAAATATTTTGTTATGTGTGATTGAAATTCTTCCTTTTCTGCTTCGTGATTTCATCGATAAATTTTTGTTTCCGCTGATGAGTAGAGTAGATTCAAGTCAATTGTTTTAGCATATTACAATATGCAGTTTGAATCTGTAAGAAAAATCTACATGGTATCAATGTTGAAATCACTATAGAAGAGGAGAATACGAGTTTGTTTTGCAGGAGAAATTGAATTTGCAGTATCATACTTCAGAGCCAATAGGATCTCATTCTACTGATTGAGACTCGAATATTCCCTTGAGGGTAGTTTGAACTATATTTCTTGGAAGGACATGATGGAGGTACTATTGGAAGACAACGAGCTGAAGAAATTCATAGATCATGATATCCTGAAGCCTCCAACATTTGATGCTAAATATATGGCAGTGTGGATAAAGTGTGTGGAAAAGGCGAGAAGGATTATCCTAGAAGGATTTTGAGATGCTATTTTCTTGAACCTCCACAGTAAGGAAACTCCATTTTAAATGTGGAAGGCCTTGAAAAAACTGTTTCAAAACAATAGTGACCAAAGGAAGTTGGAACTAAAGGATCGACTCAGAAAGATCAAGATGGAGAAGGGTGACTCAATATCGAAGTACTTGACCAAGTTCACCCAATGTTGGGATGAGCTTAGAAGTGTTAGAGTTACAGTTGCTGAAGACGATATGGTGAGCTTAGCACTTCTAGGACTTCCCAAGAGCTGGCAAAACTACCAGGACTCAGTCAATGGGAGGAAGAAGCTACAAAAGTAGGAGAAATTATGGTCCGACTTGGTATAGGAAGAGATTCAGGGAAACACCAGAGATGGATCCTCATGCAAGCATGATTATGAGGAGAATTGTGCCTTAGTTGGAAAGGAAAAGAAAAGGAAGGGGAAGTTATCTCATTCCAAATTAGATTCCAGTCAGGGAATCAAGAAGAAGGACACGTTGAAAATTAAATGTTTTCACTGTCACGAGCTAGGACACTATGCCACAAAGTGTCCGCACAAGAAGGTTAGTAAGAAGTCCTCAGGAGGAGCAATAGGTGAAGCTCTTTCTTCACAATTTGAATTGGATTTCACTCCCATCACTTGAAGTGACATCAATGATGGGTAGTGTGCGGTACCTAGATAGTGGAGCCTCATTACATATGACTGAAAACAAAGAGCTCTTCAATTAATTGGAGGAGAAGGACCTCCAGATGCACATCGAGATGGGATTTGATGGGATGTATAGCATGACCAACATTTGTACTATTACCTTTTAGAGGGAGTCTGATTCACCCCTCACATTAAAAGATTCCATGCATGTTTCGAGTTTGAAGAAGAACTTGGTTTATATTTCCATGTTGGAGGATCGTGGCTACGACGTGATATTTAGTAAGGGAAGGGATTTCCTTCATCACATAGCCCCACGACAGGTGAAGTGGATCAGGGTTCGAGTGAAGAACCTCCACAAATTGGATGTAGAAGACTGCACTACTTTGAGCACTAAAGTAGAGAAGGTGCAGAGCTGAGACATCGATGATTTGTGGCATAGAAGATTGGGTCACTTGCACTATGGAGCTTTGAAGATCATGCAACAAATTTCTACAGAACTTCCCAAGGGTACACTAGAGCAGGGAGACACATGCAAAGTGTACATTGGGGAAGTACATGAAATATTCCTTTCATGATAAAGAAAGATCAGATGTACTTCCCCATTTACTTTCATGTTTCTCCACACTCCCAATTACTGCTTGCTTTACTTTGTACTTCCTTACTTTGTGCTTTCTCGACAACATCCATAGCCAAGCACAAGTATCATGTAATATTTGTTGATGGTTTTTCTCACAAGTGTTAGATTTTCTTCATGCAGAAGAAAGATCAGATGTTCGCTAAATTTTGTGAATTTAAAGCACTTGTTGATAAAGATAATGGAAGGAAAGTTAAAGCTCTTAGAAGTGATAACGATGGAGAATATGTGTTGAATGAATTCAAGAATTTCTGTGCTTCAAAAGGCCTTGGAGGGGAGTTAATAACACCTCATAACCCACAACAAAATGGGGTGGTTGAAAGGAATAACATAAGTATTGTGGGAGCAACACAGGCTATGTTACATGATCAGGGCCTACCATTGTACTTGTGGGATGAAGCATGCAACACAACTGTTTATTTTCTAAATAGAATCCCTCATTTAATTCTTGGGATAAATACACCAGAAGAATATTTTTCAGGTAAGAAACTAGATGTGGAATACTTTAGTATCTTTGGCTCATCAGTTTACTGTCATGTTACCAAGGAGGCATGGAAAAAGATAGAGCCAACAACTGAGTTGGGCATATTTGTGGGGTACACTGATACACTTCACAACTATCGAGTGTACCTTCCATCCAACATGATGATAGTGGTTCGTAGAGATGTGAAGTTCGATGAAGAGAAGGCCATGAGATGTTCCCTTGAGAGACAACTTCAGTTACATGAAGATGAGGAAATTTTAGCTCCAAAGAAGGAACCTCAAGATGATGTGGAGTAGCCACATGTAGAGGAGAAAAAAGTGAAAACACACACTCATGCAAATACATCCAGAGATGGAAGAAAGTGCACCAAAGAGGCTGAAAGATTGATGCATAATGCAAGAGAGAGTGTGGGATCACCCACATCAGAACACATGCATAGGAGGTCACCAGATCGGTACATTGAATACATTTCTTTCATGAGCAAGAGTGTAAATATTGAGCCATCCTCATTCAAGGAAAAAGTGCAACAACCAGTGTGGGTTGATGCCATGGTTGAGGAGTATGACTCCATTATTAGAACTAGTGTTTGGGAGGTGGTCCCAAGACCAATAGACAAGTCAGTAGTGAGTTCCAGATGGATTTACAAAGTAAAGCAAGCAGTAAATGGGAGTGTGGAGAAACACAAGGCCAAATTTGTGGCCAAAGGGTTATCTCAGGTGGAGGGAATTGATTATGATGAGACCTTTGCTCCTGTAGCAAGGTACTCATCAATCAAATCTATTATAGCACTGTCAATGCAAAAGGGATGGAAGATACGTCAAATGGATTTAAAGAAAACATTCCTCAATGAAATGATTGAGGAAGAGTTGTATATTGAGCATATAGAAGGATTTGAGACCTTCAACAGAGAGTCGCATGTGTGAAGAATCAAGCGAGCGATGTATGGAATAAAACAAGCGCCTCCTGTTTGGTACATGAGGATTAACAATTATTTCACTGGGTTGGGCTTCACCAAAAGTGAAGCAGATGCAAACCTTTACCATATTGTGGTTGAAGGTAAATTGTTGATTATAGTATTATATGTTGATGATTTGATTCTAATAGGTGATGAGAAGTTGATAAAACCTTGCAAAAAGGATCTGCAAGAGAATTTGAGATGAAGGACCTAGGGCTCATGCATTACTTTCTTGGTATGGAGATATGACAAGGAGATGAGGAATTGTTTGTCTCTCAGGGAAAGTATGCCAATGAGATACTGAATAAGTTCCACATGGAGAGCAACAAACCCATGGAGAACAACAACCCCATGGAGACTTCTCTAGTAGGTAATTGGAGGAAGGAGGATGCTACTTCAAGTGAAGTAGTGGAGGCTACTATTTATTGACAACATGTGGGTTCACTTATGTATTTGGTGAACACACGAACGGACATGTGTTTTACCGTTAACCAACTTAGTCAAGCCATGGTTAAGCCAACCAAATTTTATTGGAAGACAACTACACATGTGTTGAGATACCTCAGAGGCACCACTTAGTTTGGTATTTGGTACAGACAGACAGAGGGAGTGAAGCTTCAAGGTTTCACAGATGCAAATTGGGTAGGGAGTCCATGAAATAGGAAGAGCATATCAGGGGAAATCTTCAGTATTGGGTCAACAACAATTTCTTGGTAAAACATGAAACAAATATTAGTTTCACTCAGTTTAGCAGAAACAGAGTACATGGCTGCTAGTCAAGCAGCTTGTGAGGCTGTCTAGATGAGGAAGAAGATCCTTGTTGGGTTGTTTGGTCAGTAGATGGATCCTACAATGGTTTAATGTGACAATCATATTTGTATCAAAGTCTCTAAGAATCCAATTTTTCATGATTGGTCCAAGCATATTGACATCTAGTATCAACATCTACAAGATTGTGTGCAGAGGAGAATCATGTTACTAGAGTACATTCCTGCAGAGGAGAAGGATGAAGATATTTTGACAAAGGAATTGTCAAGACACAAAGTTGAGTTTCACTGAGGTAGGATCGGGGTAGCAGATAATCCCTTTCTAGTTGAGAGGGAGTGTTGAAAAAATGCAACAAGAAACCTAATTTAATTTTTCCTTGAATTAAATTGTAATTATAATTCTCATATAAACTTGTAACAATTAACTAAGTTAAGTTGACTTAGTTGGCTAAGAAAATTTGAGTAGGGAGTCTATCTAGAGTCATGTAGAGTGATCTCTAAATTTTAGGTTCCCAGGTTGGGTTATTATTGCCGTAGTCTAAACATACTACTTTTTTGCCCAAAAAATCATAGAAATTCTAGCAATATTTTGATAAAATCCAGTAGGGATTTTTGTAAAATTCAAGTTACAACTGTCAAACTTCAAGATTTTGGGTACCCCAGAGGTTTTTGATGGTTTTGAATCCATTTCCACCATCGAAAAAATGATAAAAACACGCCTATTGCAAGATTTTTTGAAATTCTTTTGCCAGGATTCCGACCACTTTTGACTGTCTCGAAAATTCCTCCACCTCGGTATCCTTCTTTGTTATTATTGAGTTGTAATTATCTAATTCAGTTTAACTAAGTTAAATTCAATTAAAATGATTCTAACTGATGGAGGAACTAGTGAGAGGTCAACTAAATTAAATTGGATTTAATTCAGATGCAGTGATCAATCAGATAACTGATAATTCACTACTAAATAACTCATGCATGTTAGTTCTAAGAAAGACCCATTTGAGATTAGAGTTCAGGGACAGTGTGTTATCGGTTGTAAAATCATCTAAATTAAACCAATGGTGCATGCAATCAGAGGAAGGCCTATGGATGGATTGCGTAGTTATGGATGAGGAATTGACCAATTAAATATGGGTTAATTCCCTAGGAAATGCGCAAGGAAGTAGGAGCTTAGCATGCGACATATTTGGCTAAGTATTGGCTTGAGCTTGTTTGTGAAGCAACAAGATAGATTGTACCTATGTAGAGATTCTTCAGGTTGAACAAGCATTGTATTTTCTTCGCAGATCTTTTAATTAATGCAATATACATATAGCATGGTTTTTTAGCTGTGGCTTTCCCCATAAAACTATTATGTTATGTGTGATTGAAATTATTCCTTTTCTACTTTGTGATTTCATTGATCAATTTTTTGTTTCCACTGATGAGTAGAGTAGATTCAAGTCAATTGTTTTAGCATATTACAATCTAAGGTTTGAATCTATAAGAAAATTCTACAAGATATTTAACTACAGTGTCTCCCCTTTGCTTCTCTAGAGGAGGAATCACATTCCTCTTCTTTATTTTAGTGAGAGGGGGTTAAAAACACTCCTTTGAGGCTCTAAGCTATCACTGTATATGAAGAGTAATCCTCGTGAAGATATCTCCTAACTACTTCAACTTCCATGACAATGCATCCCATATTCTTAAATCTTCTTGGTTTTAGTTGGAAGTCATATACGTCCATGGCATACCGAAAATATTCCATAATGAGGTAGGATTCTTAGTCTCCCCTCATTGTGCCCTCTTTTACTCAGACTTATAAGGTTCCCCATCTTAAGGCTAGATTGGCTTCTCTTGAGCTCCTTCTTATCATCAAAACTTTGGAATTCCTTTGTAGAGGGGTTACTTGTCCTTGCTCCCAAGGTTCCTCATCAACTTAGACCATCCTAGGATTTTCACAAGCTCTATCTTCTTTCAGGAAAAACTACACAAAGTGTTCCTATGAACATCGTTTGCATTTTATCTCTCTTGGTAAGGTAGGGTGCAACTTCATCCCTTCTTCCACTTTTAATTGAAACTTATCGATGTCTAATTCCAACTCCCTCAACTTGCCCAATTTCCCATACCACCTATTTTTAATGCTTCAGATTCTCTTCAAGCATCTATCTGCATCCTTTTCCCATGATGGCCCTTCCAAAGGCCACCATGGTGGTTGGAATATCTAAGGGATTGTCTATCTTCAACCTGAACCAAGAACAAATAGCAAAAACCCTTTCCCACCTAGCAATCGATTAAAAAAACCCCTTCCCCAGTAATCTATAAGACAAAAAGGAAACTATAATCCCTACAATCTTCCCTTGACACCTCCTTTAGACCTGTATAGATCCCTTCATGGATCACTATATGTGCTTCTATCAATACTACCTTTGTGTGGTACAAATATTCACCACCAAGTCTTTGTATATAATATGAAACCACCTTAATGTGGTAAGGAGCTACATTGTTTCTTCTTGAACCTTCACTTGCATGTAGTGTGGGTGTCATCTTTGAAACCACTTGTAATACTAGATTCTCTACTTGTATGTAGAGTGGTATTCTTTGATGCCACTTTTCATGACCCTAGGGGCTCCTATGGTTACAAGGTGACCTTTGGGCGCACTGTGACCCCTTGAACATGAAACACCAATTTGTTTTGCCTTTGCTTTGTGAAGTACAATATTACTCCACCTAGGATATGCCTCACAACAAATTTACTTATAAAATATTTATAACATTAGTTACCTAGCATAAATTCATAATTATTTGATATAGTGAAAGTAATATTATTGTCTCATATACTTCAATTAAACTTCCATTCATTCATTAAAACATGAGCATTATGTAGAATAAATTAATCCATCATCAACATCATCGTACACAAGATTTAGAGAAATGACCCTTTATCCTTCTGGTTTATTTATAAAACAAAAATACATTGTTCCATTGAGACAATACCTTTGAAGACCTCGAGTTACCTCATCATATTAGCTCTCACTGTAATGTACTGCAACCCTTCGCACCTTATCCCAACTTTCGGTTGAGAAACTTATGGTGATCATTCAATTAATTGTGTCTGTTTAATCCATCATGCGACTATTATATTTATATGGAATGGTGCCTCCCTTTGTGCAGTTACACCTTACCCACATTTAGGTCGGCTTGTCTCATGGGCTTTGTGCCTTGGGCCAGGAAGACCTCCATTGTTCCGCCCTTCGTTCGCATGCCACACCCGTATTTCCCGTTCCACCCATGAGTCACTCATGTCTCTTCGCCTCATCTTAGTTGACATGCCCTGGGCTAAACACAGTCATTTGGCTGGTTGTCTCGGTCCACTTATTCACACACTTTGCATGTTGTTTGGCCCAATGTGACCTGGGCTGACATGTTACTTATTGCTTGGATGCTCATCTTGGGGGAATCTTAGGTCGCACCTTGGGTTCTTGTGCCACCTTCCATGGTCCAACTCTCTGTTTCTCACCCATTGTTTGGCCATGTTGGGTCCTTATTTATCCACATCCACCATGCCATGAAGCCATTCATATGCACTCAATGGAAACCCCAAGTGTCGATTTATTGACACCTTGTGTTGGTGTGTCCTTGTCCTACATCTAATTTTGTCACATTTCCTGTGACATCTTTGTTACAAATCATGCAAAGGGGATGTCGCCCATGGTGTGCATCTCTGTTAAAGTCACGACCAACTCTAGGGAATGAAAACATGGTACTAAAGATATCTTACATGTTAATATTCAATTAAACATGTTGTTGAACATGTTTTCGTGGAGGTCAGAGTCATAGGATTTTTGTATGCTAATTATGTATAGGGTTAAGGCCAAAATACATTACTTATACCATATGATATGTTGCACATGAAGTACATTATTTTGGCAAATTCATTATAAACCTATTTTTGTTTACTTTACCTTATCAAAGTGGTGTAAATATCCATGATTGTGCAAAATGTGAGTGATAAGCCACATGTCAAATCAACATCAAGATTCTCCTATAAATTTCTAAATGCAAATCCTATTTCTTTGGAAACTAAATTGGATTAGGAACAATTTTCAAAAGATAAATAATGTAAATGATTTATTTTTAATTATTTTAATTTTGGTAATTGTAAATAAAATAGCTTCACATGTATATTATTTTGAATTATTTTTTTGGTTAGCATATTCATTTTTTTATTTTGTTTAATTTCGTATATTTATAAGTAATATAAATAATCTTGAAGATCAGGAGTATGGGTAGAGTGAGAGAATAAAGGGAATATTGAATAGACAAGGATGAATATGTCTTCTCATGGACAATAAAAAAGAATACACATTCAATATCCTGAATCAAACTCAGCCGTGTGTGTAACGAATTTCAATTTGTTATATAACAATAAAAAAATTTAATAGGAAAAGGAAAAACTTATATCAATATTATTGATTGAAGGTAATAACCGTATGATTTTTCGGATGATTATTATTAAACTATTATGATATATGGTTTGGAAAATAAAAACTATTGCAACAAAAACTCTTAGGAGTTTGAATGATTATACTGAGTAATGTATTAGTTTAAAAGACAATTCTTTCAATGTGGGAGGGGTTGGAAAAATTTGTATTGTAAGTTGTGTATTATTATAAGTTAGAATAACCTAAAGGGGTTGGATCCAATGGTGGAAAGTAAGGTTTTTTTCACCATTGGGAAATGTTCGATTCCCATAAGGGATTCCCTAGAGCCATGAGGGCACCTTGAGGTAGTGGTCGAATATGTGGTTACACCCAGAGAGACCATATTAAATGGTTTCGTGACACATGCACATATAAGTGGATGAAATCCCACTCCATGTCCTCCTTTTTGCTAATCAAAGGATCTTAGGTCAAGTGGTTTGGTGAAAAATCCATTTATTTAACTGTGTGGGTTCAAGTGTCCAGAGACATGTAATTGACCCATTTGTGGCATTTATGAAATAATTGTACTTGGTGTAATAGTGGAAATTGATATTTTGAAGTTATTGATTTTCCAAAAATTCTTGTTCTCATTTAAAGAAATATATATTATCAATTAGAATAATAAAATTTTAAGGCCATGTTAATTGGGATTATCTTAGGTGGTTGCATGAGATGGCTATTATCTTCCCCACCCAAGTTCAAATCCCCACTAGTGACGTAATGAGCTATAACGCCTTGATAAATATTGTTGTAATGGTTTTGTGCCTATGAACATTGTTGTATTGTATTTGAGCCTCATTAAACCCTTAAATGAGTATACTTGTGGGATGGGCTAGTACTAACAACCTCACTCTAGCCCTTGGGTTGTGAGGGAGGCTGATTTATTTTCGCAGGAATAAAATTAAAAAAGGCCACATTTATATTGCAGAAGTTGACTTTGGGAACTTGCAATTGTTTATATTACATTTTTGTACATTTGTTCAATTATGTCTTTCACTTTGATGCATGATATTATTTTTATGTTTCAACAATTTATTTAATGCTCATTAGACACAAGAATATGCATAATATTTTTTTATTTTTTTTGGATAACTATTTATTCAAAAAATCTAAGGATACATTCTTGTGTGTAAATATTTAATGGATTTTGTGCATTATTTATTATGATTCAATAATCAATTTTTTGTTTTTTGTATGATCTCTATATAAAATCACTCCTATCTATTTAAGATATATAATATATTAATTGTAGTTAGGATATATATAGTTGGTGGATATAATAATCCTTTCTTTTACGTGGGTGAGGTAACAAAAATAATCCCTCCTTTGTAAAAGCCTTGACAACCAAGGGAGTATTGAGACTTATTCAGGGGAAGGTCTTTGGTCACATGTCACGCACAAAAAATGTGTTAGGCCCCTCTCTATATAGGACTAGATTTGTTCCCTCTAAAAACCCTCATATAATGCATCCATGATTTGGAAGGCCATAATAAAAGCTTCCCCTATCATAGGCAATCATTTATGTTGGAAAATCGGAAATGAATTAAAAGTTATCATGGGGAGAAATACTCGGATCAGAATATTGGATGGACATAATCTCCCCAATCCACTGATTCGACACCTGGCACACATCAGGAAGTTCACTTTGGCTCACGTCTCCCTATCCCATCCTTCGGACATACCTCAAATCTAGTTATCATCAAATGATCTTCATCTTGGATGTTAGAATGTTGTAGCTTGGGATGAGTATGTCAAGATAATAAAATCCATAAGTGTTTCCATTTCTAACTTAAAAGATAGCGTCATCTAGATTGCTAGTCCCTTTGGGTCTTATGCCTGAAATTCCGTTACAACTCCCTACTTCAATATCTGGAAAATCCTCCCTGGTTGGGGAAGTCCTTTTGGAAAATAAATTTTCCTCCTAAAGAAACAATAATCATCTGGATCATGCTCAAAGATAAGGTCCCTATCTGAGACATCCTTTCAAGGCCCCAATATCTTCCCTCTTTGCACACAAGATGCTAAATCAATCTTACATCTCTTCATTAGCTACTCTTTTCCTAATAAGGTTTGGACAAACATCAAACTCTCTCACCCTCAAATTCCCCCCGAGATTCTGTTAACATCTCTCTATATCTACAAGCTTAGCTCTCCATTAAATTCTGAATCACATTAAGGGGCTTCCTCTATGTGTTTGTTGGGGTATATGACTAGAGCGGAATGTGACTATCTTTGAAAACAAAGATCCAAATTTAATCAAAATTCCCTCTCAATTCCTTGTGATTGCCTTCTCTTTCTCCAATCCTCCCTCCTCTGATACATCCATCACACCTGCCTCTATGGTTATACAAACATATTCCCCTTGGGATTTCTTTGATGGGGTGGCTCAGGGTGTACCATCTCATTTTTGAATTGGAGGAATCTTGCATCTGTATGTTTCAAATTCTCAACCTTTTACTGCTAATATCAACTATGCCAAAAATAATTATGCTAATCTATTTTCCATTTACACCCTCATCCTTTTATCCATGGCTCGAGAATTTCAATCTATCCACATCTATGGGGACTCATAGGTTGTTATATAATGGATGCAAGGGAAAGCTACTCTTAGAAATTACTCTTTTCTACTGCTACACCAAAAATTTACACACAACATTAATTTTTTTTCTTTCATATCACCTTTGATCACATCTACATGCACATAAATGAAGAAGTTGAAAGGCTTTCAAAGAGTGGGATGGATATGGATATGGGAAGATAAAGAGAGCTAGATGAAAATATTTCTTTTTGACCCTTGGGGGTGACTAGTATCAAATCACATTCACTACATACTTCTTCTTTTGTAATACCTGGGTTATCATACTTGTTATTACTTTATGCCTTTACTACTGTAATTGATATTTAACAACTACAACTTTATAGGGACAACACTATTGTTGATTTTGTAGGGGATATTTACAGCTTTAAAGTTTGATTTTTGTTTGAGCATATCATTGCTGACAGACTATTTTTATATCAACATGCTGATGAATGCAATATTTCATATAAGAAAATATTTTCTCTCTACTAGGGCCATTGTGCCATAAAAGGAATTCTCATGCATTTACTAATGTATCTTTTACTATTTTATATAATGAAAGCTATAAACTTTTTTCCATGGAAAAAAATGTTTTCACTTGGATTGATATTATATTGTATTAGAAAATATTCTCTTTTGGTGGTGAACAATCCCACATATCAGTGGATATCACTATACCTAACGAGAGTGATTTTTGATTGGAAATTACCATCAGGTGATACTCCTTCATTGTTGTTGACAAAACTTTTTTGGCCATCAATAATAATTGGTGCTAGAAGGAGAGTAAATGATTTTGAATGGTATGGAATACTTCATGTATATCTAATCCATCAAAACCATCCCATACACCACCAAAAACTATTCCTATAACTAAAGCATTTGACGAAATCCCACAATGTTCACAACCTTCTAGATTAGTCATAATGGGACCCTCTCTATATTTGGATAACCACAAGAATTTGAATCATAGAGTAATCTTGTTGTGACTTCTCAACCTAAAATTATTAATACAATTGCAACTTAAAAATTTTGGTTCTTCAATCCCGCATTAGATAAATCACAACTATTAAAAGTTATTACAAGAGTGCACAATAAATAACATGTTCGATCTCGTCTTGAATTCACTATTCCACAAAAGGGTCGGGTTTTGAGAAAAGAAAAATCAAATGAGTCTTGTGAGTCTTCAAAAGTTGATTATGTTCTCATTTATCTAAAACTTTGAAAGGTAAAGGTGATTCAAGTGAATTAATTCTAGAATTATTTGGTAGTGTAGGCAAACCACCATCTCCACCTAAAAGTCCATTAGATTCTCCACAAGTTTTTCCTGAGAAAACACCATAAGGAAGTGCACATCACACTCCTAGAGTTTCACCACCACCTAGTCCAAGAAACATGGTTAATTAGCCAAAGAGACCATGGATTATACATATATAAATGAGTTTAGTAGGACCATTGCATGATTTACCAAATTATTTTAAGTAAAGCTAAACCTAAGCGGGGATCTCAATAAGCATGGTTAAGTATCATGAGTACAGGAAATAGTAGAGAGCTTACTCGTAGTATCAATCATAGCATTGGTTCACTATGTGAGTTCGAGCTTGTACTATCTTTACCAGATTACACAAGAGATGAACATTATCTATTATGGGCTCCACAGGACACCATAAGCACTTCATTTATATTCTAGCCTACTATCCTAGCGAGAATTTTCTTCCCAAATATGATCCAAGTATCAAATAATATAGAAGATCATGTAAGTTCATGGTAGCTATCAATTTGATGGGCATTCAACATGAATATTTTGTGTGTAGACTTTTCCCACTTACATATGAAAGAAAAACCTCCACATGGTACTTTGCACTTCCCCAAGGCTCAATTACTAATTGGAATGAACGAAAAGTTTCTTTTATTATTTTTTTTGGCAAAGATAAGACACCTACTACCCCAGTTTTAGAATTCTTTAGAATCAAAATGAATCCCAAGGAAAAGATCATGGATTTCAGTTAGAGATTCAGTGACTTGATTAAGTAAAATATTTGAAGACTCAAGGCCAAGAATCAATCTACATTTATAATTTTTTATATTTCTCTTCCATAATCTATTGCAATACCTTTAAAAAGAGCAATTAAAAACTAATTTATCTGATACTTTTGAGACTCAAGAATAGAAAAGGAAATGCTTAGCATTGCTGGTAAATCTATAATAGATGACAAAATGTCTTTTCCTAATATAAATAAAACTACCACAACATCTAAATCTAATGATAAAAGAAGACACGATAGATATGAATAGTATGCACATAATTATTTAAAATATTTCTAATGATATATTCAATCTTAAAAAGATCTCAGGAGATGGTACTTCTTATAGGATACCTTGGAGATCTCCTTTTATAAGGAATACTCCATCACCTTCAACCCAAACACCTTCTATTGAGGAAAATCCATGTGAGGAATTTTCTGAAGAGAATTTCTACAAATCCCATAACGATAATCATTTAGAAAGAACTTTCCTAGAATTTGTAAACATGTTTAAAGTTTTTGCTGAAATGGATTCAAGGAAGAAGCAAGTCATGTTATAACTAGGAACAAGAGGACAAAGAGATTCCTAAAACATCAATTAACATTATTTAGGACATTTTCAGGTGCATAATTGATGATGGTGAGGGCGAGGTAGAAGAAATTTGTGTTGCCCAAATGACAAATAAATACACCCTATCAAATGTAGGATCTCCTTCAACTTCCTATTGTGTGATGAAAACATCTGCTAGAAATAAATCAAGTTCAAGTGTAGTTAAGTCTAGATATTTTTTGATATATTAGAATATGATCTAGTTGAAGACATGAAGAAGACTAGGGTGAATATTTCATTCTATGGATTATCCAAATTAACACAACAACAACAAAATAATTGCTCCATACTCTAGGAAATAATAATTCTAAAAATAATTCACCAAACACACCACCCTTTTAACATGCATTTGAAATTTATAATAGAAACACTCAAATCATACAATTGAATCATTCAAATGTCAAGGTGTTAGGGGAATTGAAAGGTGTGTTTATTAAACTTTCTTCTAATCCAAAGGTTCACTAAATCCTAGATATTATAGTTATAGTCATTCCTCAATCTTATAGTCTATTGTTTAGTAAGGTCCGATCTGAAAAACTTAATGATTATTTTTCAACATGGTTATGGTTACCATATAATGCCATTCAAATAAAATTAAAGTAGAATGAGAAAGGTACATGAAACATACTACCACTAACTTAAATAATACTAATGATATTGTCTTGTTCTCACATTCCAAACTTGACAATTATTATTTTATTTGATTTTTTATAAATTTTATTATCGAATCACCACTTTTTGCAACTTCAAGTGAACAATTTGAGATCCTTCACACCACTCAGGTTTTTTTTTAACAATTGTATAAATTCAAACATTAGCTATACAAATTTAGTTTTAGATAGTTTAAATTCGATACAAATTAAGATGTGTGGATTTTATTTTTCAATGGATCCAAATCAAGTGAGGATGGAGGAGTTGAATGCATTCTTAAGGATCCAAAAGGAAATAAAAATATGATAACTTGTAAATTGGAGATCCAATGTATAAATAATGTAGTTAAAAATGAGGTGCTAATTGATTAAATGTAAAGCAATGTGTTTTTGAAATTGTGGTAAAAATTGTTAAAAAAGTTAATACATTGCATTTCAAATCACTTGAAAAACCATCAAAATGATGTGTGAAACTTAATTTCCAATTTTGATATATTTAATATAATCTATGTACTTTGAGCACAAAATTTAGATGATGATATTCTCTCTAATATCACTTTTAAAGTTATTCCTTAAGATAATTTCTTGGATGATACATTCTAGGTTGTATTGATTTACAAGTCTTTATACTCATAACATTACAAACTGGAGATGGAAGTACAACGATGGGCCATGTATCTAAGTGGATACAAGTACACCAATAGAAAGGGTAGTAGTTCAATCACTACAAACAATGAATTTATAGTCTAAAGCCACTACATCTACATAATATCATGTAAAGAATAACTCAAAATGTACAGTTATTATGGAGAGTTCAAGCTGCGAGATTTCAAAATAGATAAAGATGTTGATGAAGATTTAATCAGACAAAAACTCAAGATAAATACTCATTAAGGGAGAGTGTTGGAGATATTAACTTCTACTTATTTTATGCTTAATATTTGATATTCTTCATCATAAAATATATTGGTTATTATAATCATTATGCGAGTTGTTTGGTTAGGAATTAACTCTTAAATTAGTGCCTAATTGAGATATTTCCTCAATTAACTAAATTCATGAACTAAAATAGTCTATCTATCTTAAACTTAATTTCATATATAAAATTATGTATAATAATAATATACATAAAACAATATACTAAAGTTAAATTAAATGTTATTGTTGTATAATAAATTAAAAGAAATAAGATACTACATGTTTGAAATATATTTGATAAAAGGAAAAATCATACTATATGTTTAAAATGTATTTGATAAGACTATGGTGACACGGAAAGAGACTTAATGTCCATCGCGTATCAAAAGGGCATGCAATATGATATATTTAGCCAATACTATCGAGAATTTTATGCCAGGATTAGCCGCTCTACCCTAACCCAAAAACATAATACAGTAAGGAAAAAGACTTTGATGCCAAAAAAATCTTTCTCTTGTTTAATTTAGGCTTCTGTGATCTATATCAAGTATTATGAGAAGTATTTTGGCATAAATCACATGATAGAGCATTTGTTGACGCGTTTCGAACCAAATTGTCTTGACGATGAACCACACTAGTTGGTTCGAAACACGTCGACAAATGCTCTATCATGTGATTTACGCCAAAATACTTGTCTTATAATACAAGATCGGAAGTGGGAGCGGAGGATGGAGGCTGTTCACGGATCTAGGGTTTCAGAATGTCCGTTTTGCACCGCCGCAGACCCTAAAGACTTGCTCTGCCGTAGAACGATCAGAATACTGACAGCTGGAACCTCATTTTTCGAAGTTTCCCTCTGGCTATGGGCTGAAACATCTGCTGGAAAGGTCTATCAAGTTCTGATCCACAGAGAACAGAGTCCGGAGCATTTCCCCCCCTCCTGGACGCGGTTTTGTCTTGATGAGCTCTACGCAAATGCTCTGCTTAAGTATGGCAGATTTGCCCACGTCTATGGCTGGCTGTGGAGTCGATCTGTTGATCTAGGGCCGATTTTAAATGGCACGGTCGAAGACAAAACACCGGGGGGGGGGGGGGGAGTATGGTTCCGGTTCCTTGGTATCTTGTGGTCTCCCTGCTTTCTTTACCGTAGATATGGGCTTTTATCTTCTTGATGCATTATTCTGACAGAGGGCTCGCAGACTATGACAACAAATTGAGAGATAGCCTCAACAGGAAACCCGATCTGGGAAACTGCCAATCAGATCGAGACGAATACTGGAGAAAAGGTGCGGACCTATCAGATCCGATCAGATCCAGGCAAAAGCAAACTGGAGTTTCACCAGATCCAGAACACAAATGTGAGAAACGGGACCTGATCAAGGTAGACAAAGCGGATCTGAAGCAAATATTCATCAGATCAACAGCAGGCAGACACGTTTGTGTGCAGATCTGGGACCAGATGAGTGTCTTGGAGCTAAAAAGAGAGATCCAAGACAAACTGGGAATTCCAGTTGCATTACAAATACTAATATTTTCTGGGCACTGCATGCAGGATCAACATACATTACAGCATTACAAGGTTGCAAAGGACTCAACTATTGTCCTAAATCACAGATTGCGAGGTGGATCTAAGGGAGCTACCTCAAAACCTACAGGTACCTATCGTGATGCAGCCAAAGGGAAAGAATTTCCAAAAGGGAAAGAATCTACAGTTGTTAATGCACCTCCAGGGCAGTATATCGTGGATCAAGCACCAGAGAATCCCTCCATCTCGCTGGATTTACCAGAGGTAAAATATATATTCTCAGATCTAAAAAAAAACGCTGTTATTTGTAGATTTAACGGCTTCTGGCCTAAAACCGATGCTTTGTACCAATGGATTCACATGGTCTGGACAAAAAATTGTCAAATTCACCTATGCTCTAAGGGTTTCTTCATAGTAACTTTCCACGCAGAAGAAGAAAGGGAAAAAATCCTCAATGAAGGGCCATGGTTCTGGGGCAGTGCGGGACTGTTTATTACCCCATGGTTCCCGAAGTTTGACGCCAATACTATGGTGGTATCAAGGATGCCAGTATGGGTAAGGCTGCATAATCTTCCGATACATTTTTGGCACTATAAGGCCTTATTAGCTATAGGGAATACCCTTGGAAGAATGTTAAAGGTTGATCCAGAGAGACACATAAAAGGAATTTTTACATTTGCTAGGATATGTGTCGAGGTATATCTTAGCCAAGGACTACCTGAAAGCATCATTCTGAGCTTCAACAACACACAGTGGAAACAACCTTTGGACTATGAGAATACAACATTCAGATGTAGGGGATGTCAACAAACAGGTCATCTGTTCAATGCATGCAAAAGCCAAAACAAGAGCAAGCCACAACAAAGGAAGCCAAAAGGTTGGCAAAACATAGACGATGTAGTAAAGAAAAGAGCAGCGGAAAAGAAAGCCTCTTCAAATAAAGAAGACGAAGAAACAGAAGCAGAAGAGGATGATATCACCATAGAGGAAGCTGAAACAGGGAACCAGAAGGAAAACATATCAGACCACAAGGCTCCACAGTTTCATTCAAACAGGCAGAGACCCACCAAGATCAGGCAGAGCTGACAAGCGTGGATCAAAGCATGGGAGGTAACAAACGACATCATCATTCAGATACTTCAGACTTCGACAAAGAAACAGGTCCGCAGAATACCGAAACACAGTTAGTCATTGCTTCGATCGAGCCCACACAAGGAGAGTGGCGCAAGGTCGAAAAGAAAAAGGGGCGAAAAACTTGAAGTGTGGCAGTCAGATTTTTCCCTCTTTTTCTGTCTCTCTTCTTTTCTATTATCTTATTTCTTTGTGCACGTTAGTCTTCTAACGCCGCGTAGGGTGCAAAAAGCACTTCGTGCCCAGGTTGGCATCTTGCGGAATGTCTTCATTGCATATGCTGTTGTAACTTTTCATTAATTTTTTAGTAAAAAGTTACCGTTTTTTTTCCTTGGAAAAAAAATAATACAAGATCTTCCTCTATAATCATTATGCGAGGATGAGTCTTCTTAAATTAAAATTAAATGAGAGCAGTTGCATTGTAAAGAATGAACCACCTTTGCCATTCCTTCACTCAACTTTCCCAATCTTCATGTCATATATATATATATAATTGTGAGAAAATTTATCATAAATTAATGGTTAAAATAACATGAAAGATAATTATTATTGGTTGGTATTCATGAATGCAAGCTGATTTAATATTGTTATTCAAATAAAACCACACCACTTAGAATTAGCCGTTAGTGGTCTGTAAGAGGGAAAAAGAGAAAAATTTCACTTCTGCAAAATGCCTCTGGGACTTAGGCTGTTAACTTGTTTCCTTGCATCCAAGAAAAACTAGCTCTTAGCCAAACAAAACAATTTTAGAAAGTACTCTAGGCCCAAACATTTTTTCCTAAATGAAAAAACATTATTTAAATTTAAATTAATTTAACTTAATTTGAAATTGATTTGACTTTAATATATTTTATTGTAAATCATTTTAGTTATGAATGGATTTTAATATATTGATCATAAACACATACAAACATGTGGATTAAATTAAACAAAATAAAATGTTATTATAACTTTCCATATTAATAAATTATTTATTTAATTAAAATGAATTTAATGGTGATGCATTATACTTCCACTAAAAAACCCAATAATGAATATATTAGACCTTAAAAAGGTAAAGAGACTATTTTGAGTTTTACTATTTTTATTTCTATACTCGAAAAACATAGATAAATGTTTCTAGGATCACCCAAATTTGCGTAACTTAAAAATTTCATTAAGGTTGAATACGTCATGACAAATAGTTTTAAAAATAAAATTCATTGTTGGTATTAAATGGACCCAATATAAATAAACTACTTTCCATATTCAGTTATGATATATTGAATCTTTCATCCCATGATGTTTTGGGAATTGACCAATGCCCAATTTCACTATGAAACTAATGAGCATTTGTTTTTAGCAATTTTTTTTAAAAATTAATATTAATCTATCCCCTTATAAAATCTTAATTTCCTTTTTACTTACTTACATACACATAACAAAGATTTAATTAAAATAAAAAATATCTTTTATGAATATTGACATACCACTAGGAAACCAAACCATTAATGATACATATATTACCAAACCATGAATGATACATATAAATATATAATAAAAAAAAATCTAATAAATTGGGAAATTTACTACGAGATTGAGCGTGATCATTTCTTTGCATAACAACCTTTTTAATTGTAATATAGAAAGAAAAAATTAAAAGAGAAAACGTTTAACTAGATGGAGCATCGACCCAAGTCGTATCAAATGCCTCTATGTGATATCCCCGAAAAGATTTATCTCTTATGTATTTTATGATTTTTATTTGTTTCAAGGAAATGAGAAAATACAGGGTGAATTAGTGTTTATTTTCTAACCCAAAGAAAATTAATTAATGAGAATTTATGTTAAAATAATTAATTTTCTCACAAATATCTTAGAAATTAATATGAGAGATTAACCTTTAACTATTATGGAAAAGAGATTAATCTCTAACTATTATAGAAAATAATTGAAAAGTAGTTATGCTTAAGGAGACAAGGAAAAAAAAAAGAAAAGAAAAAATTTATGGTTTTGAAAAAGAGAAAGAAGAGAAATTTTAAGAATCTAGGAAAACACTGTATTAGAGGTGGTTGAGCCTAGAGGCTCATTCTATAGTCTATTGTGAAGGCAATGTGTAAGGAGAAATTTTAAGAATCTAGGAAAATACCCATGTTAGAGGTGGTTTAGCCTAGAGGCTCATTCTATAGTCCATTGTGAAGGCGATGTGTAAGTGTAAGTATGTCCGTCCATCGTAAAATAAAAATAAAGTATTCTTTAAATTTAGAAGCAATGTTCGCTATAATAAAAAGAAAATAAAAATGCTATGCATATTTAATTAGCTTTCCATATGACCAAATATAATAAAAATAAAAAATATACTATGCATATTTAATTAATTTTCCATATGACCATTTACTTAGCTTTCCATATGATCAAAGATAATAAAAACTAATTAAATATGCTATGCATATTTAATTAGTTTTCCATATGACCAAATATAATTTCCTGTAATAATTGGGAGTAAAAAAATGTGAGTAAGATGTTCAAACCTTATACTTTTCAAATATTTTAACAAGTGATATATACTAAGAGAGTAACACACCACAGAAGGACCAGAGGTGTGAACAAAGACACTTAAGGACTCAAACGTTATAACAATTCAAGATAAAGACCACTTTCTTAGCACCTAAATAAACTAGAATCCAAAAAATCCATGGATATCTAATAAGAGAAGAGGAATACTACCAAACTAATGTATGCTCTCTTATCAAAACCTTCACTAAATTTCCATCTTCCTAGAAATTCTTCACCTCCTTCAGTATGAGTGTTAGGCCACCACCACTATGAATTGTGCAATTATGTTTCATATAGAGGAGGTCGTTGAACTTTCTCTATGAACAAATTTTAAAATGAGGAAAACTATAAAACCACGTGCATGTACTATGCTTTGAGCTAGCTACTAAGTGTGTGGATCATTAATTTGCCACTTTGGCTAGCAGCTACTATCCGTGATAGTCCCCAATTTTTTCATGGTTCACCACCTACCATTGGATGTAATAATATTTTTAATATTATCCTCATTTTGCAAAATACTTTCCTTCTTTATCCCCCATTCATCTAGCTAAGTTTGGGCATCCTTTTTCCATCCCTACTTGAGCCAAAGGTGGGGGTTTTGGCTAGAGTTATAAGAAATTTTAAGAAACCTCTAGGATTCCTTATTGTTTAAGTTCTTCTTATACATAATATACCTAATCATAATCGTGCTTCTTCTTACTTAAGATACATATGCAAAATTTGTAGACATGTATATATTCAAG
>APFE030155239.1:0-10199 GCA_000404065.3 Pinus taeda
AGAGTTGTTGGTCATCCTTAAACCATCACAGGTTGAGACTTCCCTTTTTAGGTTGAAGTTTTACCTTTTATGCGGGGTGAGACCTCCCTTTTATGGTTGAAGGTTTCCCTCTTTAAAAAAATAGGATCACTTCCTCTAGCATAAAACTTCAGTTTCTTGCCAGTTTTGGAAGAGTTCCGGGAACTGCACTAAGCATTCTAGTGTTGGTGGCCATCCTTAAACCACCGTCCTTTATACCAACATTTCATAGAGCACATTCAGCCTCGTGCTGCCATGCATTTTTGTACATTTTGTATTACAGCTCTCTTCTTGGACTCATACATAACCCTTCGAATTAAGGGGGGGAATGTTGGACACCTAATCCTAAATGGGTTAGTGTGGAAGCTCAATAGACTAAGTAGTCCAAGGGACCTTGGGATGTGAATCCCAACGGTCACATAATGTACTATATATGTATATCATTTGTCAATAAAAGCGTACTGCATGATTTATCTTTCCTATTTGTTCTCGCTCCCCATGTGTGTTTAACAATGATGGCCCCTTTTCTGGTCATGTAAGATGTTATACTTGTAACAAGTTTGGGAATCTAGAAAAATAATGTAAAAACAAGTCAATGGATTCACACAAACAACAAGTTGATTTCCTCCAAGGCAAGAAACCAAACAGAAGAATAACAAGTTAAGTGTGGCCTTTCTCTGTGCTCATTTGAAGATGAATATGAATGGTACATAGATAATAGATGATTTCATCATATGTCTGGAGATAAGAACAAGTTTGATTCTCTCAAGAAAAACAAAGACGGTAAAGTTATTCTTGGAAATAGTGCTCCATCAAAAGTTTTAGGAAAAGGTAGATCCAAACTTGATAAGCATATAAAAGCAACTGATGCATTATTAGTTCAAGAGCTAAAGAAGAACATTATAAGTGTAGGCCAAATAGATGATAAGGGACACACAATTGTGTTTACATCAACTAATTACAAATTTATAGAAGACGACACTGGAAAGGTTATAGCAAGAGGATTAAAAAATGCAGACAAGTTATATGTTCTTAAGAAGAATTCGTGCTGAAATAAGAGGTATAGTTCCTCCTCTCCAGATTCACAGTAAAAGAAGACAATCCTCATTGTAGTCTATTTTATTTAATATGTTCTTCTAACAGATACCGTAGAAGTAAATGAGAGTTATATAGCCTCATGGAAAACAGGTGATGACCATTAGGTCCACAAGATCAATGGTGTATGATCTCAAGGGGAGCTATGACATGTGTATCTAGATGATGATTCCCTATGTTGTTTTGATATTCTTTTGATGATGTTTATATTACTGACATTGCATCTGATAAAGTAACAATGATCATAAACAAACATGACAAATTCAGTGGGGGTTGTGACAATAAAAAATCAACATTTTACATTATGTATATGGTTCTTATGAAAGACAATCACGTGTATATGAAGTATTTGATCTAGATAGTCGTGTATGCCTCTTCGTGATGAAAACGAAGTGGCACAGATTTAGCGGTTTCTTACCATATGGTTCACTAGTCCATTATTGGCATTTTGGTTCTAATATTGATTCATTGCAGATTGTTAAGGATGCCCATATGTTGCTTAGGAACGCTGTTTGTTCATGATGAGGCTATGAGTTGTTCCAAAATATTATGCTATTGTTGCTGTTTATATGATGCATTTCTTGTTAGTAAGAAGGACACAATCAAATTTGATGATGAAGAATTGGCATAGGTTCAGGGGGATAATCTTCTATGCTTCTAATGGTTCATTGTTGGAATTATGGACTTTTGAGCACTCCTTATTTCATGGTTTTTTCTATGATGAGTTCATGGTTATTACTACTGTTATCAGTCTTATTTCATTACTCACTATTGGAAAATACAAGTTGTTGTCTCTATGTCATGGATGCTTTGATTATATGTAGTGAAGTTATGGATGATGCCTATATGCTGTTTGAGTTGCATTTGGTGAAGTCATCAATGGTTTCCTAATCTATACACTTGATATGGAGGATATATGTTGGTTAATGATGTTGCTGAGCAATTCTATTCTCTGACTTGTGATGCTTGAGGTACCCTTTATTTGCACATATATTGTTGATGCATGTATATGCTATCTATGGTGTTGTGGCTCAAGAGACTGATATTGCTGCTTGAGGATTGTGACTCTGCCTATATGTGAGGAGAGTGTGTTGACCTTGATGACATGAGGTCAAGGGGATGAGTTCCTGACAGAGATTTATTGCACAATCTTATTCTTCTACTATATTTGTTTGGTGATGCTTGGAAGCATTGCATATTTGGTCAGGTATTGATGAAGATTGACGCTACACTATCTTATCTTCATGATGATATATCTCTTCTTGGTGATGAGGATGCTCATGTCACTATTATTATGTCACTTTATGTTTCTACTGTTAGATGATTATGTTGCATGTGCATATTTGGAGCATGATGATTGCTGATGATTATCATGGTTTTTCTATAAAGATACTTCATAGTCGAGATACTTGTTATGGTTATGGATTTCATGTATGCCTTTTGATGTAAAGGTCATGGAAAGACCCATTCGGTAATCATTGTAAAATTCAGTCATGTATGGGATATTGGGATCATGTCATGCTATGTATGTAACCCCATTATTTTGGATAATTGATGTAAAGTTGGGTCCAATATATAAACCCATTATGTTGGGTGATTGATGTAATCATGGGAGCATAGAGTCATTGGTGATGGGAACGGTCATATTTGTTTAAGCCATAAATCCTTGTAATTTTATTGTATATCTTTAAAAGGTCCAACATATGCTCAGGGGGGGCATGGTAATAATGCAGATTTCATAGTTTATATTAACAAATTCGACTTGCAATATTGAGCTATACAAGGGAAGTACTTCTAGCCTGCTTCAACCCTTTTCTCTTGTTCTCCTTGATGGAAACCGATTTGACAAAGATGTACGTGATGTCAATATGATGATGGTGCAAATATTTCAGAGGATATGAAAAATAATTGGCAACTCAGTGATAGGATGCATGAAAAATGTGAAGTTTGAGAAGTATATGCATTTCATATGAAGAAACGTTGTGTACATACACAGGCCCTATGAATAAAAGATGTGTGCATAATCTGACCCATGGGAAACTGGAAACCAAGGGTAATTACCATGGTAATTTCCCATAGTAATTATGGTAGAAATGTCTATTTGATCTTATCAACAAATACTAATGACATTACCAAAGGATTTTCTTGAGGTATTGGAAAAGGAGAAAACTATATAAGGAGATAGAGATTAAGGATTTATGTGTGCAAGTAATGGATTATTGATGCGTGACCTGATATGGAACATGTGTGCACCGGGGAGAAAGGAGAAGACTCAGATATGAAAGATATGAAGATATGTTGAAATATATGTTTGACTGATTTACTTGTTGCAAATGTTTAAGTAGCTAACAATGATATATCTGTGGTTATAGTGGTGTTGTGATCTGAATGTGTTTTCAGAAATTTGTAGTTTTGATAGTGAAGTTTGCGGAATGTGAGTTGTGTTTGCAGCAAAGGTTTGTTTCAGTGATTTAAGATATGTGTGCTGGTTTTCCTCATAAAGGTCGTGTACATATGCGTATATGGTTCAGTACTATCGCGTAAAATTTATGTAATAATTTATGTAGTATGTTGATATATATATGCAGGTGTTACACATGATAAGCGTGTATATGCACATGTAGGCTTAATAACAACCGCACATATTCTCTGAGTTAAATCTGTTCAGGGTTTGTAGTGTTGCTTGATGATGATAATTGATGAGTTCTGTTGTATTTTCTGTTGTTTGTCAATGATGTATTGATCATGGTGGTTTGTATCTATTGGTTGTGCATTGATTTGATATGGTTGTGATTGGTTGGATTTAGTATTCAATGAAATAATTCAATTGGTTTACAATGCTTCAATGATTCAAATTGAGATTCAATATTTCATTTTGGCATATTGGTTTGTGCTTATTGTTGGTGTGGGTCCAATGTGAAAGGTGGCTTGCATGGTTTTGACACAAGTGGATCTAGTATGAAATATTATGAAATGTGGTCCACGAAGGGTGCTGAGGGTTGGAGCCTTCAGTAAGGGAGTAAAAGCTTCCTTCTAGTTGTAGCTGGTAAATGAGATTAATGGGTTGTAGCCCCCTTGCAATGGGGATTGGAGAACGATTGGAGGTTGTAGCCTCTTGTAGGTAGGTGACTCCGTGCTGGTAAGAGTATGCACCAATACAAGATGTAATGAATATTTTATTTATATAATAAGAAAAAAGATAGAGACAATGACAACAATGGTTTTCTCCTACATTGGGTTTCCACCTAAAATCCTGGTGTTCTATGTGTGTTGCTTATGTGATGTGATTTGTTTTTTCTTTATTGCATACTGTATGGTTAATGAATTAATAGTGCAATGGCTAAGCTAATTCACTGATGGAAGTTATGACAAATTAAGTAAACTAGATATACATAGTTTTATTTCACTGAAGTCGCGTACACACACAAGTTGCATAAATGAAAATAGCGTACAGATCTTCGAATATGAAATTGAAAGTAAAAGTGAACTAAAAAAAATTATTCACCCCCCCTCTTAGTATTTTTCCTAACACATGCTTCACATGCTCTTCACGAGTCTTACTGAAAATCAGAATATCATCTAAGTAGACTAAGACAAAATCATCAAGGAATGGTCTCAACACATCAATCATAACTCTCATGAATTCCAAAAGTGCATTGCAAAGCCCAAATGGAATAATTAACCATTCAAAAAACCTTGTTTTGTCTTGAAAGAAATTTTCCAAATATCATCTTCAACAATCCTTAGCTGATGGTAACCACTTTTCAAATATAACTTAGCAAAGTAAACAACATCCTTTAACTGATCTAGCAAATCATCAACGCGAGGAAGAGGATAGTGATTCTTTACGTGATCTTGTTCAAATTTCTAAATCCGCACACATGTGCAATGTACCATATTTATTTGGTACCAAGAAAATAGGAGACCCACAAGGAGATGTGCTAGGCCCAATGACCATTTGTCAAGCGACTATTGGATTTGCTTCTTAATTTCTACATTCTCCAAAACTAACATTCTATACATGCCAATATTTGGAAGTGGTGCATCCTGCTACAAATGAATCTCATCTTGGATTCCTCTTTAGGAGGAAACCCTTTAGGTTCATGAAACATATTTTCATAAGTGTTATAAATTTCAACCAATTCATACTCGAGTTTAGAATCACATACTATGAAAGCTTAAGATTCAACAATATCTTTAGCTTTAATCATTAACAACACAAAATTCGTTTTACAAGCCTTTTCATCTGACCAACACAACAAGAGATAAGTTCATCTTATTGCGATGTTCTCTAACTCAACTCCATCTTTAAAAAGATGATATTTGTTCTCACGATGATAGAATATGGCTTTTCAGGCATAAAAGTATGGACTCCCTAATACAATTCCACATATGTCAAGTGGTACAACATCAAGCTCTACCTTATCCATAAATTTTGTGGTGATGGTGAATTTGAGTTTACACTTTATTGTCATTTGTAATTTGGCATCATCACATACCCAACCCAAAGGGTAAGGTTTATTATGAGGTGTAGTTTCTAGATTTAGTTTCCTAACAATTTCTTTAGAGATAACATTGAATTGGGATCCAATATCAAACAATGTATCAACTTTTGTATGTTTTGTAATGACCCTGATATGAAAAATCTCATTTATTTCTTTTTCATTTTGAGACTCGATAGGCATACTAGAAGAACTAGTACTTGCATTAGAATCTTTACCTTTCATTCCCATGGCTATGATTTTGGTTTCATCATGTGAATCAAATCCTAGATCTTGTTGAGTTGTAGCAACAATATTTTCTTTCCTCTTGTTATTGAACTTCTTCGGTCTCATTTTTGGATGTAATTTCCAACAATGGTATTCATCATGGCCTTCTTTTGAACAATATTTACAGGTAAGTTTCTATCCCTCTTTCTTGACAGAGGCATTATTTTTTCTTTTGCCTTTAAACTTCCCCTTTCCTTTATCTCCATATTTAGAAGGTTTCTTGCTAGTCTTTTGAGGAATATTCTTTCCTCTTGATTCTAATGAGTTTCCTGAACACATACTTTATCTAGATTGGTGGGATTAAACATAAGTATAGTATGTCTCAAATAACTATGTAATCCACCTATGTATTTAAGGAGAGTTTCTTTTGAAGACAAATCAACACCCAAGATTAAAGCTCTTCTTCTAAATTCTCGTGTGTAACTTTGGGCACTCTGACCTTTAGCTTGTCTAAAATTTTTCCAATCCATAATTTCTTTTTGCATGTAATTTAATGGATAAAATTTCCTTCTTAATGCAACTATAAAATCATTCCAGGAAAAGATAATTTTACCACTTTTCTTCAAGTCTTCTTAGGTTCTGGCCTCCCACCAGATGAGGGCTACACTTTCCAAATGAAGAGAAGCAAGATGGATCTTTGTAACATCATAATCAATCTTTTGAATCCTACAATAGACTTCAATTTGAAGAACCCAATTATCCAACTTTTCAGCATTTACTTCCCCATTGTACATAGGCAATTCGAACTTGAAATCAAGCTTAAGCAAAGGAAACTTAACATGTCCTTTTGGAGATCTATGAGGATTATGTCTAGGTGTATAAGGAGGCGAAAAAGGAGGTAAGGATGGAGGTGAATATGGAGGTGAAGGAGGAGGTGGAGATGGAGGCTTACCCCCATCACCACCATTACCTTTTTGTTGATTAGAACTTTCTCCTTGCAACCTTGTTTTCATTTCATTGTACATCACTCTCACCATCTCAGACATATTATAGAAATATTTTCTGAAAGCTCTCTTATCCTTAGACATCAACTCATATCCTTCTTCATGTGCTATGACTAGTGGAGTTTTTGGAGTTTGTGACCTCCTTGAACCAATTTGAGGGTTTGATTCTTCAAACACTACTTCTCCTCTTCTCAAGTTAGACCTTGTAATCTATTGTAGCTCAATTTGACCCAACTAAAAGGTCAAATATTTTAAAAGAAAGCTCCAACACATGCTTAAATTTACCAAATTTGACGGTATCCATTGATATTTGTTGGTAGCTCCACAAGTGGAAGAAATTATTGGTGTTCTTAAAAATGATTAAAATGCTGTTAGAGGGAATACTTCTGGCCCCCATTTCTTGTAGAAAATTGTTTGGGAAGAAGAATGTTTTATGCAAAACATTTGTTATCGCTTATTATAATTTTCTATTGATTAAAAAATGATTTTTGGGCCTGAAGCAAGCTTTTATATACCTTATTAGTATCGTACACTATACACAAAGTACAAATTGCAGAAGCCCTCAAAACAATAATCTTACAAGCTATCGAGAGAAGGTGTTTTCCAATATGCATTACACTACGCTTCTCCACAGTATGGAACTTTGAACATATCAAGATTTTTCTGTTCATATTATGGCGAAAGTGGATTGTATACAATTTAGAAATATCTGTCTTTGTGAGATGTATTATGAAAGACTTGAAGCTCATACCAGGAATGGATAAAAAGTGGTCGTTGCAAACCAGTGGTTAACTCAGAACTGTGCATTAACCCCAATATATTGAAAAAAATTTCATCTCCGCAGAAGAGAAATTTTGGAAATTGAAGCTTAAAATGCCCTTCTATAAAATATCACATCGTAACAACAACTTTAGAAGGAAGTTTTGACAATTCAATACAATTTTGAATGAGATGAGGAATTCTCAGATGCTTATTCTGCTAAATTGGTCTCGTCTGTAAAATTGTTAAGACATTTGAGATCACCTTTCATTGTGCTTTGACTTTTTATCTGTAATGCTATGGGCATATTGTTTCGACCTCAAAATATTTAGGACATGGTACCAGGGTAATGGGACAAGCATTGACATAGATGAACTCATGTTTGGATTCGGCCCAACTTTGGAGATGTTTTTCGATGTAAACTTTTTCAAGTAGGAAGAGGGACTTCGTATGAATCTGAACTGCAACTGAAGTCAAATTGGATGGAAAGAGTTAAGAGCACAATACATCAAGTTATAAATTTTCTTACAAAAGAGTGGAAATAGAGGAAATAAGAAGAGCCCCCAGATGAGAACCATCTGTCAGATCAACTGCCATGGATGTCTACATTGAATGATGTCCACTCATCCATAAAGATATCCGACTTTGCGAATGCTTTCAGAGATTTTCAGTAGAATTACCATAAACAAGAGGTGCTCTATTGTGTGGGATGTTTCAACATATTGGTTCTTGCAGTGTTACTTATTCATTTTGAAACAAAATCAGAAACTCATGGATGCATTGACTGATGCTCTTGTTGGGAAGAAGACCCTCAGGAAAGACGAGTTTTTCCATTTGGTAGAGGAACATGGTCATCTAGATCCCATGCCAGCACAACTTACTAAGGTTAGAGATGTTAGTCTTGCAGACTTTCAATAAAAGAACTTGTGTGGTGTCAATGACATTTTGGAGTCCTACCCCTCTCCCATTGCTTTCCCCTTTCCAGCTCAGTGAAAATCTCAATTTAGATGCCCCTGCCCTTGCTCCTGTCCCTGCCACTTCTGAATCAACACTTGATTATGATGGGATGCCAAGTGTGGCGAATTACAGTGCCAATTCTGGTGTGGAAATGGCTAATCGATCGAATCCAGATAAATTTTGAGAATCCTCCTTAAAGAAATTCCAACAAACGGGTGAATAGTGAGAATTTTGGTGTCGAAATGGTCAATCTTTCAACTACAAATAAATCTGAGAATTCTTTTCAGAGAAATTCCAACAAGGGCCCCTCTCGTTCAAAGGGTTATCAGGAGTTCGTGAAGCGTAATCAAGAGTTTTGTTTAGCGAAGAAAGAGATTAAGAATAGATGGGGTATTGTTGACGATCCCATTCTCTATGGACCTTTGTATCGTAATGTCTCAAAATTCAAAAAGAGTTATGACTTAATGGAGAATATTTTTAAGGTCTACATATACAGAGAAGGCCAAAGATCATATGTCCACACAACAACACTCAAAGGGATTTAGGCATCAGAGGGATGGTTCATGAAGTTGCTTAGTGGAAATAAACGATTTGTTGTCACAGATCCAAGGAAGTCTCACATGCTTTACTTTCCTTGCAATGTTTATGAGATAGTGGAAGAAATGTGTGTGTCTAATCTCATAATGTGCACCCGTTGCAACTATTTTTGAGGGACTATCTTAACACGATTTCTGCCACATATCCCTTTTGGAACAGAACATGAGGGGCAACTTCTTTGAAATGGAGTTGTCTATAATGTGATTTTTTGGAGATTCCGGTGACGGAATCCGGCGGAGGAAATTGAGCTTAAATCTTGATTTACTGCAGTTAAAATGGTTTTTTAACTGCATATTTGGATTCAGCACCCTCAAAAACCCCTGGGGCACTTTGATTGTGCAGAAACTAGCTATCAAACTTGCGATTCCAATAAATTGCTGCCGAATTTTGACCAGAAAAACCCCGGAAAAGCTTCCAAAAAATCTCATTATAAACAACTGCCTTTGAAATCCCCTTTCGTAGAAATGTTGTAGACAACTTTACTTCTGAAAATTGCATGTATTCAAAGTTAACACAAGAAAGAAACTGTATTCTATTGGCTGATCCATGCAGGTGGCTTTCCTATCAAGAACATGTGCTACAGGTTTGCAAGACTCATTTATCTTTTATTTCATTGGAATCAACCATATTGGTGGAGAAGTACATGAAGACTTGCCTTTGAAGCCACTTGTTTCACTTGGCGATTTAATTCACAAATGTCAAGAATTCCTTTCATTGATGATTTATAATATGAGTAATATCTGCATTCAGACATCTCCAGAGCCAATATAGATCAAAGTTTTGATTTTATATCTCTTATAGATCCATAGGAAAATCATCGACGGTCCAGAACATTTGAGTCTAGATTGAAGAGGATCTCGGAAGGACAATTTTCACGAAGTCTAATGTAGTGGGTGGTCCCATAAGGCAGTTTTCTCAGCAGTAGTCTATAAGGCGACTTTTTGAAAGCTTTTTCGGCGGATTTTTCCGGTCAAAATTCGGCAGCAATTTATTGGAATCCCAAGTTTGATAGCTAGTTTCTGCACAATCAATGGCTCCCAAGGGTTTTTCAGGGCGCTGA
>APFE030155241.1:4588-27669 GCA_000404065.3 Pinus taeda
CCAATCCCCGCACCCAAAATTGCCATCCCCTCAATTTGCCACCAAAAACCCTAAAAACCCCAAATCAACCCTTTTGATCAGTTTACTAGCCTAAAATCAGTGTTAACCTATTGGTCATCTCATCCATTGAAGATTTTACTGAGATTGACCGGAGAGAGCCTTCTCCTGCCCCGTAGGGCTAGCTACGAGGCTAAATGGTTTGATGTTGCCTTGAGGTTTGCCTTTTTCAGCCTGAGGTGAAATTTCAAACACTAACACTTATGATAATTTTATTCTATTGTATCGGCCTTAAAGAAATGGAGACATTATTTGCTACCAAAGGAGTTTATATTGTATTCTGACAACCATGCATTGCAATTCATAAATAACCAGCCAAAATTGAACCCAAAACATGCCAAGTGGGTAGAGTTTTTGTAGAGCTTTACTTTTGTGATAAAGCACACAAGTGGTAAGTTGAAAAAAGTTGTTGATGCTTTAAGCAGGGTAAGTTTTATTGTGCAAGAATTCAAAGTTGATGTTGTAGGATTTGAAGAAATGGTTGAAATGTATAAAGATGATGCAGATTTCAAAGATATATATACAGCAGTTCAGAATCCAATAGTTCATAACAAAAGTCAGTGGTTAGATTATCTTATCCAAGGAGGTTTATTGTTTAAAGGTAACAGGTTGTGCATTCCCAAATGTTATATGAGGGAAAACATAATAAAGGAGAAACATAGTGGAGGATTATCTGGTCACTTTGGACAAGACAAAACCTTTGCTCAGGTAAACGCTTTTTACTATTGGACAAAGATGCAGACTGATGTTAAGAGATTTGTTGAGAAGTGCAGGATATGTCAACATACCATAAGCCAGAATACAGGATTGTACCAGCGATTGCCAATACCAAGCCGACCATGGGATGTAGTTAGCATGGATTTTGTTTTAGGGTTACCTAAAACCCAAAGGGGGAATGATTCTATTTATGTTGTGGCAGATAGATTTTCTAATATGGCACATTTCATTGCATGTAAGAAGACTAGTGATGCAACGCATATTACTCATCTTTTTTTTCAGAAATTGTAAGATTACATGGATTGCCTGTAAGTATTGTGTCTGATGGAGATACAAAGTTTGTAGGGAATTATTGGAGAACTCTTTGGAAGAAACTAGGAGCTAACCTTAGTTTCAATCAGCATACCATCCTCAAACAGATGGAAATACCGAAGTAGTAAATAGAAGATTTGGGGAACATATTGCGAAGTTTAGTGTATGAAAGTCCTAAACAGTGGGATTTAGCACTAGCTCAGGCTGAGTTTGCTTATAATGACACTCCAAACCGAAGTACTGGAATGATTCCATTTCAGATTGTTTTTTGGATGAATCCAAGAGGTGTGTACGAGCTCAAAGATTTGGGTAAACAGGAGATCAGAAGTACAAAAACTAAAGAGTTTGCAGAGCAATTGTAGAGACTACAAGAAGATGTCAAAGGCAGATTGCAGGAAAGCAGTGGAAAATACAAACAAAGAGCAGATATGAAAAGAAGAGAGAAAGAATTCCAAGCGGGAGATTTAGTGATGGTGTATTTAAGAAAAGAAAGATTTCCTGCTAAGACTTACAATAAACTGAAAATGAAAAAAGATAGGACCACGTAGAATTATAAGAAAGTTTTCAAGTAATGCTTATGAAATTGAATTGCCAGAAGGGATTGGGATATCACCTATCTTCAATGTTGTTGAATTGTATCCATACAAAGAGACAGAGACAGCGCTACAAGAGGATACTACAAAAGAGGAAGTTCAAACTTTGAACTAGGAAGAACAAATGCCAAAGACAGTTAAGAAAGAGGTGGAAGTTGTTTTGGAGAAAAGATTAACCACAAGAACCAGAGGACAGGTTTATTTTCAATATCTAGTCAAATCGAAAGGAAATCCAGTGGAGGATGCTAGTTGGTTGACAGCAGCAGAGTTGCAGAAGTATGGAGTAAACGCAGAAAGTTTGAGGGACGATTCTTTTCTTCCCCAGGATTCTTTTCTTCACATGTTGTGGCTAAAAGAGTTGAATTTCATGACCTGAGTGGTCAAAAAGTCATTTTTAGTAGAGAGGGTTGGATCTCTCGAAGATGAGTTTTACTTCATTATTGTAATAGTTAGGAAATTTTCTTATTTTAAACTAAGGCTAAGTTGTTAGCATAGGTGTGTAATAGAGCTTAAAGATAGAGATTTGATTGTTATATTGATCAAAATAGAGATCGATTTGTTAGTGCAGTTAGAATAGAGTTTGACTCATAAAAGAAAGAAAATGTAATGGAAAAATATTAGTTGAGCTGAGATGATTGAGGTTTGAGTGAGAGGGATTGTTAGAGAGGGTTTGAGGTTGAGACAAAGGTCAATATACTGTTGTAATTAAGCCAAGAGGTCCAAGACTCTATAACAAATATTATATTAATCAAATTGATTCAACGTGTATTTGTAGTATTCCTAGTGCGAACTCTCGTTTACTCTGTGTATCCGTGTTCAAACAATTAACCGGGTATTTCCTTTATTTTCACGCCTTAAACGAAAATCTCAGTGTTTAACGTATTTTCTCATAAATCGTGGTTATTTTGTGTTCAGGTTTAATCTTGCGATTAAACGCTAAAACCATTGATTAAGTGCTTTACTTAAGTATTGAGTTAATGCACGTGGTTATATCTGAAAGGCGGGTTTTAAACAGTGAAGGTGGTTATCGGGCGGACAAAGAGCTGTAAGTGGTATTTCGGGGGAGTCACTTGATTCCACTAACCAAGTGACACGTAGTACTCGGGTGGAGAGAGAAAACCGCCTTATCGGGGGAGTATTCTCCGTGCAAGTGGTTCACCCGATATCCTTGTGAACCATTGGATCTAGCACGCAGTTGATCGACGACGAAGGATCAACGGGATGTTTTGTTGATCGGGTTTAGTTAGTACCGTTGGATCTGGAGAGAAGAGATCTACGGCACAGAGTGATCCCGATGGGTTTTTTTGATCGAGTTGAGTGTTGACCATCGGATTTGATAGAGAAGAGATCAACGGTGTGGATTGAAGCGCTGTTTATAAATTGAAAGTCAACGTGGGACTGAAGTTTTAAGTGAAAAGTGGGGACCCTTCGTGTAAAGAGAGCCACGAATAGAATCCGTTGAAAGCACCCGATTGGTTCTAAAGTAACAAATATTCTATTTTGAAGACTTCACCTTGTTTTCACCAACCTCTTGCGTCACCAAGAGATGTGGAAGAGGTAATATTTAATTGTTTATATACTAATATCTTGATTGAGACTTGCTTAGATCAAGATGAAGTCATACTAGAATTTTGTAGCTAGTAGAACGAGTCATTCAATTTGTGTTTGTTGTAGGATACAATGGAACTTGTGAAAAATGATATAAATAATGAATTAAATAATCTTCTAATTTTGTTGACGTAGTTCTAAATTTTTATTCAAAGTGTGCTTGCACTTACATCAGAATTTTTGAGATGATTTGCCTCATTAGAAGATTCTCTTATGTAGGATGTTTGAACACAATCATGTTGCTTGTTATAGTTTTATTTATGCATTGGTGAAAGAACAAAATTGGATATTTGATTACCTTCTAAATGCTCCATTGGTAAAATTCAACATGTGCTTTCCACTCGCCTTGTACAGGATTTGTAGTGTGCTGTGAAATTTTTCCATCATCTGTCATCTTCAGATTCTAATGCCTCTACAATAGATGATTTCTATGTAGACAATATGAACGTTGTTTTTCTTTTACTTACTAAATATGGAACAACGTTGAAATATTATCTTCACAAGTATTTCAAGTTTATGACCCATGATGAAGATAGAAGGCGTTGAAGATGCCCTAAAAAAAGAGAAGTTATTGATGCAAAAATTGTTATCCTTGATATTCGAAAGCCCTTATAAATGATGTTATCATGATTGATCAAGTTGAAGTGTTGGTTTCTACTTTTCATATGTGGATGCTAAGAAGATGATCATTGAAAATTTTGTCTATAGTGATGTTGATAGTAAAATAGTAAAAATGTTGATGATCCTAGCATGAATCTAGATGACAAGACAAAGATAAACATTTGAAGCATAAGTTCAGGGGGAGCCTGATAAGGTTATAGTGATAGAAATAAAGAAGATAATACAGATAGGGGGAGCACATGTCAAGGATTGTTATAAAGATGCAGTCAAGGGGATAGACAATGTTGGGGGGGGATAGACAATGTTGGGGGAAGTTACCCTTTGCCATTGATGCCAAAGGGGAAGAGAAATATCAAGAAGCATGATGACTAGGAGAGCTTATCACAGGAGGAGTTATTAGAGGTCTGTTGCCATCATTGAAAAGGGGGAGATTGTTGAGATGTTATCATTGAAGTCAAATAAAGGGCCAACCATGGTTAAAGCTAAACATGGTAAAAGTCAAATTATTAAGATGTTGTCATTGATGTCAAAGCAAGGGCAAACCATGGTCAAAGCCAAACATGTTTCAATTCAAATGGTTGAGAGGTTGTCATTGATGCCAAGCCAAGTTTGGTAATAAATGAGCCAATGTGTTGAAGAGTTAAGGTCAAAAACAATAAAATCCCTAATGAAGAGAAGCCTTGCAGTGAGAGATCAACATAATTGGATTCAATATTTGGTGGAAATGAAAGTGGCAAGCAAGAATATGCATAGAGGACTAAAGTATTTGCATAGATATTTAAAGCCAAGACTCCTGAACTCTGTTTGTCCTGTAAGGAATATGGTCAAGTATGTGTGGGTGCTTGATAAGCTTAAGGATGAGAATGAGTGTGGTATTACTATTTACTTTACGTTGTGGAAGTTTGTGACAACCAAGTATTATTGCATTGTCATCAAGAACATGATTATGGGTACCTCATAGGTTGATTGTGTTCTTATGATTATTGATTCGACCATCGAAGGTTTCGAAGTTGGTATTTCTAACGATGGACAAACCATATAACATGTTCCTTTGGCATTCACTCTGGGAGTAAAACAAATAATTTATGGTTATAATAAAATGGATGCTACCACTTCCAAGTACTTTATACATCTATCGACATTTGGTCTATATTTGAAGAGCCGCTAGGATGAAAGCCCATTCAGAGTTGTTGGATGAAATACCAACAAGATCATTAGTGGATTCAAGATCCAAACTGATGTGATAAGGACCTCAGTTCATTGCAACATCTATGCAAAACATCAACGTTCAAATATACATATAAGACTAGTATAGGTTGACTTCCATTAAAGTGTAACTTGTCAGGTCCAGGAAAAATTATGGTTGGCTTAAAAAAAGCAATAAATGTTTATTACTTATATATATAAATGTTTGGATTTGTCATTTGATTGAAAATTTAGATCACAAGTTCTTTGTGGTTGAAGAAAAACGTTATGAGGCAGAAAACAAAGGATTTTGAGGCAAAAAATTTTGATTAGACCCAAACCAATGTTTGAGCAGTAAAGGAAGCCAATCACTGAAGAAGAAGCTTCAATTGCAATAGAGACAAACATGGAATTGGGTCAACAACACTTGCAAATTTTGTTAGAGAACAAGATATTAATTCTCTAAATATGATAGGAAGGATAAATGTAGTAGCCAATCTATTACATACTAACGTTGAGAAGGGTATTGAGGAAGATCTAAAAGAGTTTTAAAGCCAAAAGAATGCATATCATAAAAAGGATGCACACATTTTTTTTGTTTGTATGTGGGAATCATTTCAATACAAGGTACTCATCGTTTTGATGATCTGTGCAGAGTCGTCACTTTCTTTGGGCATAAAAAATAAAGGCATTAAGAAAGGGTGGTTTGATGGTGGACAACTATGTGAAGAAAAGTCCATATTATTCATGTAGTTTATAAGAAGTTGTAATATTGAGAGTTGTGAAGGATGCCAAGATTTCCCCATCATGCCTCTTGATTACCCAACAATTTGTTGGTCAATAATTGTCATTGATGAAATATAAGCTCTCTTGATGGAAATTGATGGATGTTGCACTATTAGAGGATTATAATTGATAACACATATAATGACATATATCATATTAAACCAAAGTTAAATCAGAGAAATATCATATTAGAATTATATCATATCAATGTTTTTATTGTGTTTCACCACTCAAAACCTCCAATCTCTGATATGTGATATCATATATGTGACCCGACTCCAATCTTCAATTTCTGATTTGCTCTGACTTCCAATATGCGAACCCGACTTGATTTAATGACGATTTAATTATCAAATCACATTTACCACTTTATCGGAACTCTTGAAATGGCACCTATGATAAGACCCTCTGATAAAACCTAATCTTCGATTGTCAATATGGTTGCAGACTAGATTGGCTTTATCATAATTTTTTAATATAATATAGTGTATGTTGCATTGAAATCATATCGACCTCCTTCCAAGGGTCAAGTCCCTTCATTTCATAACATTATGTATATAAATAAGACCGCATACCTTCATTTATTATAATCTAGTTTGGTGAAGAGAACCACATGAACATAGAAGAAGGAGAATAGTTCACAACTCGTGAACTAGAAGGACTAAATATGAGGAGATTTGGCAAAGGGTTCTGATTATTATTGATATATCTCAGACCTGTGGACAGTCTCATGTGGAGGGATTGGACCTGTGGACAGGTGTGTGGACAATTATCTGTGGAAGCTCGAACTTTGAAGGGCTTGGACCTGTAGCTTAAAGACTCAGAGTTACAGTCACCTGTGGAGTTCAGACTATACATCAGATCCGTGATTACTTTAAGGACAATCACCTGTGGCTTACAGTTCATATTTATAGCTTGCATACCATTCAGATTAGTGGCTTACATAGTTCGGACCTGTGGAACTGTGGCAAGCATAAGCTCGAAATTGTGGTGACTCGATCTATGGAAGTTTGGACCAATTATACCTCAGACCTATAGCAGATTTATGTGTGACACTTCAGACTTGAAACCTTTGCGCACTCTTGAATAGTGAAGAACTCGAGGCCTTGAATAGTGAAGATTTTGAAGGCTTGAACAATGATGAATTTGGAGGATTGAACAATGAAGAACCTGGAGCCTAGCACAATGATGAACTTGGAGGATTGAACAGTGAAGAACTTGAATATTTGGACAATGAAGAACACTCCTATTCGGATCTTGCACAGTGGACAAAATTAGGAGTCTGTGGTATTCCTGTGGAGCGATTGTTTGACTATTGAACAAAGTCCTGAAATTTTTTAAAATTAAGTCATTTATACATTATGTTTGTTAACTAAGTTTAAAATTGGAGTGTTGGTGCCCTAGAGGTTGGAAACCTCTAAAAACAGGGTTGGAGCTTGAGAAGGATAGGGTTGGAGCCTCACAAAAGTCCAAGTTGGTGCTTGGCAATAGGTTGGAGCCTAGAAGATTGAATGGTTTGTGTCCTCAAACATCATTTTACTCAAAGAGGATTGATGTCCTCACTTGTTTATAATAAAATCCTTATTATTTGTTTTTTTTATTATAATTGTGAAGAATCTTAACAGGTAAACATAACAATTGAAAACATATATTAATTCACCCCCCTTTCAGTATTTCCAACAATTGGTATTAGAACCAGCTTCTTCATAATCAACCTAACAATTGGAAGAAGGATTCTTAAGTCACAATGAAGAATCAGGATTCAGGAAAAATTCCCCAATTTGATGGAACAAACTTTGGCTTTTGGAAGCGTAGGATGACATTCTATTTAATGTCTCTTGGACCTGAAGTATGGCAATCAGTTACTGATGGGTATAAAGTTCCAGCTACTCCACCAACAGATCAAGACAGATGGAAAGTTTATATAGAAAATGCCAAAGCACTAAATTCCATAACAAGTGGAATTACTGATTCAGAATTTACAAAAGTTATGAACTATGATTCTGCCAAGGAAATGTGGGACAATCTTATTGCTATTTATCATGGAGACTCCAAGGTCAAAAAGGTAAAAATCCAAACGCATAGAAGACAATTTGAGAGTCTTAAGATAGATGACAAAGAAGATATTGTAGCCTTTTTCCTTTGAGTAAATGAAGTTGGCAACTCACTCAAAGGTTTAGGTGAAACCGTTGAATAAAGCACAATTGTCCAAAAGGTTTTGAGATCACTTCCAGAACGTTTTGTTTCCAAAGTCAGTGCCATAGAAGAAATGAAGGACTTGGATGACCTAAAAATGGACAAGCTTCATGGGATTCTCATTGCATATGAAATGAGAAAAGGAATCCCTAACTCCAAGGAAGTTGCATTCAAAAATTATAATTATAGTAGTGATGAGTCTGACACTGAATCTGAACTAGCTCAATTCACAAGAAAACTAAGGAAATGGTCCAAGCTCAAAGGAAACTATCTTCTCATATGTTTTAAATGTGGAAGAATAAGACATTATACTGGAAAATGTCCTCATAAACATGATAGTGATGATGAAGAAAAATATAAAAATAAGATGTTCAAGAAGAAAGGGTTTAACAATAAGAATTTCTTCTCCAAACAAGATGACTCTAATGAAGAAGAATTCATGATTACTAAGAAAAAATCAACGAAAAATACCTTTTTACACAAAAGAGATGTTGGAATTATGATGCATGTGTTGTCCTTGATGGCAACTCACTTGTAACAGAACAAGTATATGGTAACTTGATGAATCCACAGGTCAATTCAGAGTTAAAGAATGATGGAACTGAATCATGGGGCAAAGGTTGACAACTCAGAATCAGAAGTTTGATATAGGAAGATTGTTGGAGTTGTCCTTGATGGCAACCTACCTCATAAGTTGTCCTTGATGACAACATATTTGATGAAATGGAATCCTACTTGATAAGTTGTCTTTTGATATACTTGTTAAAGATATAAACTGATGTGTTTACAAGTGTGATAGCATAAATGGCAGTTGTTTTTACAAATGTGACAGAATGAATGGCAGTTCAGAGGAATGATAAAGTTGGAAGTTCAAGAACTATACGCGGGTTCTGTTAAGCCAAGTCGCGTATGCACGCGAGTTCAATGAAGTAAATTAGCGTATGTATTTTGCACCATGGTATGCTAAATACCAGGGGTTCTTACCATGGTATTGGCCCATAGTAATAAATGCGACAAAGAATATTGATCCCATCAAATAATACCATCGGCATAACTATGGTTTTGACCCGAGGTATTGAAAAAGGCTAAAACTATATAAGGAGGTGAAGATCAAAGTGTGTGGGTGTACAAGTGATGGAAATATTATGAAGAGTTAGATCAAAATCAAATATGCATGTTGTGGGTTTTTGATGCTTTTCTTGATCTAAACTAAGTATGCACCTGAGAGTTTGATGATGGATGAGATCCAATAGATCTGAAATAATTATGCACAAATGAATACAATGAAGGATCAGGATCATGGGACCTGAAATCAATTCTCATTGTATGATTTGCTCACGAATTGACTAGATCGAAGTATTGACGCATGTTTTTATCTCTGAATATTATGATATGGGTCTTTCTGCACAACAGAGATGCATAATTTTAGGTCAAAATTTGCAGATCTATACGCTGGTTGGTCTCAGGAAAAGCATGTATACACACGGGTTGGTCTTTACAAAGTAGTGTATACAAAGGGTTATTGCTCATAATGATTGAGAAAATCTGATAAGTGTTGTTGTTTTTCTGTTGTGTATCAATGATGTCTTCAAGATTGATCTGGGTTAAATGATGATGTCTGAAGTAGATCTGATTGAATGATGAAGTTGAATGTGGTTATGAATAGTGTGAATATTACTTGTTTATTGTGATTGAAGATCAAGTTTATTTATGTGATTGGTTCAGAGTGTTGCAGTAGATCTGAGTATGACTCAGTATTCTTTTCAGAATTGCAATAATCAAGTTTTCATTTTTCCGTATTTTAAGATTTGTACGTGAGTTTCTCTCTTGAAAAGCGTGTATGCACACGGGTTGCCTTAAGCGAAGTAGCATATACATTTTGGTAAGTGAATGACCAGGGTTGCAGTTGATTATGTGTGTTGACACAACATTCTGAGTTTTTTTTGTCCACTGGTTACAGTGATCTGAATTTTCCAGTTGATTGGTTATGCTTTGATTATGTATCAGTTGATTAGGTTTTCAGTGATTGATTTTGTTGTGTCAAAGATTGATTGGTTGATTCAGAGAATGATGATTGAATTTTAGTATTTAATAATTGGGTTTCAGTTATGTCACAGATTGATGATTGGGTTTATGATTTGGTTTCAGTGATTTAGTTGTGTCGAAGATTGATGATTGTGTTACAATGATGAGTTGATATTGAGCTTAAGTGTTGATAATGGGTCCAGTCTGAAAATTTGATGAAACGTGGCCTACAAATTATGATGTGTTGAAGCAGGGGGATTCAGTCTGAAAATTTGATGAAATGTGTTCCATGGATGTTAGTGAGGGTTGGAGCCTTCAATGAGGAAGTCGAATCTTCCTGCCAGTAGTAGCTGGTATTAGAGTAGGGGGTTGGAGCTCCCTTCCAGTAGCAGTTAGAGAACGAGTGAAGGTTGCAGCCTTCTGCAGGTTGGTGCCTGCATATTGGTATAAGTTTACGCCAGTACAAGAACTAGGGGGTTGTAGCTCCCTTCCAGTAGGAGCTGGAGAATGATCGAAGGTTGTAGCCTTCTGCAAGTGGGTGCCTGCATACTGGTAAGAGTCTACACCAGTACAAGATTGTAAATAACTTTTTCTTTATATTAAAAAGAACACAGAGAAAACAGCAATAGGTGGTTTTTCTCCCGCATTGGGTTTCCACCTTAAATCCTGGTGTTCATGTGTATTGCTTATGTGTGATGGTTTATTTTGTTATTACAACACATGGTTACTTTTTATCTAATGTTTAATAAATTAATGATGCATTGGTTGAAGACAAACATATAATGAATTAAGTGAATCATGAGTTTATTGGATGTACGCTAGTTGTCTGAATAACAATCACGTACACACATGGGTTCTTTTCACTAAAGTCGTGTATGGAAATCTAAATATGAAAAGAAAAATTTATTGATTTGAAAATATTGATTCACCCACTCTCCCCCCCCCCCCCCTCTCAGTATTTTTCCCAACAAGAGATGATGATGAGTCTGATAAAGAAGATAACTATATTGGAAAAAATGAAGTATTATTTATGGCATTTACAAATGAAGATGATTTTGAACAAAAAGAAGAAGGAAATGTGGATGGTTTACTAATGAGTGCCATTGAAGAAAATGAGAAATTACGAAAGAAGGTCATTTCTCTCAAAGTGGAAAAAGAGGAAGCAAAAAGGAAGGAAGAATTCTTGAAGAATAAACCAAAAGAAAGAGAAGAAATTTGTGAAAAACATGAAGCTGAAATTGTTTCCCTAAGAAAAGAGTTGGATCAAGTTAAAAATAGTTGGCAAAGCTCTCAAACTCTTGATAACATCCTTAATACTCAAAGACCTCAACATGACAATTCTGGAATTGGTTTCAAAGGAGAATCATCAAGTATAAAGAAGAATGTAAAAATCCAAAGAAGTTATGTTGACATCCTTTGCAGTCATCCAAAAGAGGAGAAACCATCCCACCAAGAGAAAAGGTCCACCTTTAACAACCCAAGGAATGAAGGAAGGGTATCTCCAAGGAAGAATACTACATCAAGTCAAGGCTACCCTAACAGCTCGCAAACAATCTTTCTTGGTTATTGCTTTCATTGTAAAAAATTTGGTCATCAAGCTAAGCATTGCAAAGCTCATAAGGATAATATTTCAAGATATAAGATCAATCATCAAAGCAATCCACGTAGCCTAAAATCACAAGGATAGATCAAGACTTACAATTCATTTGATCCTTTGGCTAAGTGTGATCTTGTTTACTCAAAATGCAATGATTATGGCCATGATACACAAAATTGTTCATTCAAAACAGAAGAATTGAAGAAGAAGGAACCCACTATTGATCAATGTGGTCTAACTTTATGTGCACGTAGTGATGAAAATATATGGTTTGTGGATAGTGGATGTTCAAGACACATGAAAAGTGACCAAAATAAGTTTATCTCGTTAACTAAGAAGGATGGAAATGTATCTTTTGGAAGTGGATCTGTTGAAATTGCTGGAAAATGGATTGTTGCTCTTGTTAATGGAAAAGGAAAAGCTCAAAATGCACTACTAGTGGAAGGGCTCAAATAAAATATTTTAAGTGTCAGCCAGATTTGTCACCAAGGACATAAATTTGTCTTCAGTTCTAAAGATTGTGAGATAAGGAATTCCTCCTTAAGAGAACTTATGGCAAAAGGAGTAAGAAAATCAAACAACGTATATATTTTGAGTAAAATTCAAGAAGATAAATGTTATATGATTCGAGCAGATGAAAATCATTCTCCTTCTAACAAATCGTGAAATACAAGGACTAAATAGGACGAGATTTGGTAAAGGGTTCTAATTGTGATTGATATATCTCGGACTTTTGGACAGTCTCATGTGGAGGGATTGGACCTGCGAACAAGTGTGTGGATAGTTATCTGTGAAAGCTTGGACTTTGAAAGGCTCGAACCTGTAGCTTAAAGGCTCAGAGTTATAGTCACCTTTGGATCTCAAACTACACATCAGATTTGTGATTACTTTAAGGAAGCTATGGTGGGTGTGCAACTTCTTTTTACAACCAAGAACTTTTAATATTGATATATACCCTAAAATATTCTATATCTCGAGGGATATCTTGGCTGGAAAACTCTGAGTAAATGTCCCACCAAGTTAGCTTCGTCTTCTTGTTGATATTACAAGTGGTGTCTCCATTAATGGGTAAAGTTGGTGGGTTATCCACAACTCCTTCGATGATGCTTCTGCTCTGGAAAAACTCTTGCTTGGACCTTTGCGAGAACCCTTGACAACTAATGGTGCCATCTCTCCGGATAAAGATGAGATGTTGATATAGTCTAGATCAATGTCACCTAACATTTCAAAAATATGATCCCATGAAGAAGATGTTAACATGAATAATAATAATAATAATAATCAACCACAACAAAATTACCATTGTGGTTACTAGGTACAAAGTGTAATGTTGGTCACTAGGTCACAATTCTACTTAAGGAGACACGTCACAAATTTTCAAAGTAGGACAGGTCACAATAATATGGTAGGTTGTAACAGACATTGTCTCTCAAGAATGTGTAATTGTGACTAAGCAACAGAGTGGTAGATTAAGTTAATCACAAAAAGGGAGAGTCACAAGTCACATATAGGGATAGGTTGCAAAGTTGCATCAAAGAGTGTCTTCCTAAGTCGTGATTTTGTGACTATGTCACTATTCATGGTAGCGGGTCGCAGGATTGCATCAGAGGGAGAAGTTGCAAAAGAAAGGTCACAAGATTGCATTGGAGAATAGATCACAAGTAATATTGTCTCTCTCAGCCACAACTTTATGATTGTACAACATAGGAATTATAACAAAGTGAAAATCGCATGATAGGTCAAAATATTCACCAATGAATCTACACATTGATGGATATTGCGACCAACGATTAATATAAATTAGAGAGGGGTTGTTATTTGTCATCAATGGGTCAACTATTTGGTAGGCATCACTGTTAGTTTTTGTAGCATAAGATGGTATTCTAGTCTCAAAATTTTTTGGAGAGGCTAAAACACAGGAGATCTCCAAAATCCATAAATCGTTTCTAGAAATTCCACCTAGAGTTAGCTCAAATAAATTAATTGACCATCATTTAAATTTATCGCAAGTCTAACTTAGGAAAACTAGTTAATTAATAGGAATTAATTTAGAAATGTGAGGAATTCTCTAGAAACTCACATGGATCGACTTAGAGATTATCTGAACCATTGATTAAGTTTTAATCATGGTCGTTGAAGTCTCAATTGGAGATTATAAGAACATGTTGATGGGTAGATGGAGAAAAAACTAGTTGCAGATACTCAGTGATCCAGACAGTTTGATTTTCTAATGCATGTGATTCAATAGGAGAGATTAAGTAGCAAGTGGCAGAGGAGTGAGGCAGTATTCTGGCGGAGGATTCCATGTTGGAATAGTTAGATTAAGGGAGTACAAGTTTTCCTAGAGGGACTGCATAGGTAACAATAACAGAGCAGTTCGGTCTAGCTGGAGGAGCAGTCGATTTAGTAGGTGGTGGCCGGATTTTGATCATAAGAGCCAGTGAACCAGTTACAGAGCTAGAGAGAAGTAGAGCTGGAGATTTTAGGAGTTTTCGGAGGCAGCAACATCAAGACATGCGCAAGCACTGCATGGAGGTTGACACGGAAGGAAGTGTGAATTGCTGAGGGGCCAATTTCGAGAGTTGAGATCAAGTGTGGGGTGAGCAAAATTCCTCAAAAGAATTTTGCCAGCAATTCTCTTAAATTGGATTTTCATTTTGGCATTTATATTTTTGTACTCAAATTTATTACTCCATAATAATAATAAAACCCTCAATTACTACATCGGTTTTCCAACAATGGGTTTTTTTTTTAACAATTGTCCAAAAATAACAATGTCATATTTTATTTGTGCACACTCATATTTCTCAGTTCGCAACGATTTTTATTTTTCGCAACGTTTTTATTGTGAAGTAATTACAATGTGAAATATTTGTTGTTTGTCGTAGCAAATGAACAACAAAAATAATTTACAGTTAGAAGAATAAATTTCCAGTTGTTGTAATTAGACTTGTTAATTTTTCACATGGTGTTAGAGTGAGTTTGAAAGATTGAAGGATCAAAGATGTAGAGGGAGAAAAACATTGTTCAGAGGGAGCAGCAAAATGAATTTCCCAGGGGTGGCACAATGCCTAGCCAGACAATGTGAATTACTATACAGGGTTCAATATTCCAGTAGTAGGATGGTAGGAAAGTTCGATTTGTCTAGGTATTGATTCCAGCATGAAGAGGGAGAAACAACTCAATATTTTTTCGCAGAGCAAACTCTTTGCACAAAAGGTTTGCAGCAGTTTACTAGAGAAAATTCAGTGCCAGCTGGAAGAGAAAGTGCACACACAGAGGGGGTTTCTCTCACAGGGTTTCTAGTTTCAAAAATCCAAAATATCTAATTCCAGTGACATAGAAAGTGTGAATTTCCCACTTGCAATGTGAAAATGTAGTTCCAACCAAAAGATTCCCAGTGTAGAACTATGCAATTCAATTTCCAGTGCAGGAGGAAAGTGCGAGTTATCAGGAGAGAGCAGAGTGATTTCCCATAGGGAGATCAAGACTTAGAGGGAGTCTAGCTTCAGAGGGTGCAACCCTATGGAAGATAGTGCTTCAGGATTTGGGGAGATCAAACTCATTATTGCAGTAGTTGCAACAATAGTGCAGAGATAACAACATAGTAGTAGCAACAACAATATGAGTAGATCAGAGTTCAGAGTTGTAGATCTGGGAAGGGTCAATTGAGGGGAGCATCAAACAAATGTTTCCTCATGGATCATTACCTATGTTATAGGGGCCCAAAGTATTTAGTAGCAAGAAGAAGAGTGTCAGTTGGTGCAGTCAGTTCTAGAGTGACAAGTGTTGTACTAGTTGCAGTCAGATGTTGAGGGGTGCAGAGCAGTCGCAACACAGACAATTATTCAGTGGAAAATGTTGTGGCTAGCAGTAGTCAGCAACTCAAGAGAGAGTTATAGCTTATGATCACAATTGATTAAATGTTTTAGATATTTCTCAGTTGCAGCATTAGTAGCAACAATGGGAGGGAGTTGAGTTGCAGTGCAGATGCAGAGTTGGCAGTAGTATAGTTTGTATAGTGCAGTGTCAATGGAAACAAAAATGTTGGGTGTGTGTTATATTATTTTCATGACTAGCCTCCTAGGGGGTTAGAGGGGGGGCGGGCAGTCCCCCCTTTGTTGTGTCGGGCGCAAGGGGGAGCGGTAAACCCCCCTATTAGGGGCTTTGCAAGGGGGTGGTATCCTCCGAGGGGTGGGGGGTTAGATGGGGGAAGGCAGTTCCCCTTTGTTGTGTGGGGGCGCAGTGGGGGGGGGGGGGTTACATGGTGGGCGACAGCCCGCCTGTTAGGGGGTTTGCATGGTGAAATAGCCCTCCTTCACGGGGTTTAGGGTCGCCCCAAGAAATGTTTTTTGGACCCTATATTAGGTGGAAAGACCTACCTATGTTTGCATGGACTTCGTACATGGTTTTTGACATGATGGTTTTCTGCCCATGGTATTTTGTAAATCCAATCAAGGGAACAATGGTTATGTTATAATCCAGGGTTAATGGATTGGGGTTTATGGATGCTTCGACATGTATATATATGTATTATAACATTGAAAGAATATAAAAATAAATCTGGTAGTCCCGGTTTTGGGATCTAGGGGAAAATCTTTGTGTATTTGTTTTGTGTTTCTCGCCATTGTATATTTTTTGTTTTTAAGAATTCTTTTGCAGGTAATTTTTATATAGGGTTAAAACCTACAATATATGCAGCTTGGTTAAGATACAATCAATAGCAGATGAATCAAGGTTAGCGCAGTGGTTGATGGACAGTGGCAAACAACTACAGTTGTCAAACATCAACAGAATGGATGGGAGGATGATACAGAGATAGGGTGTTGTAGTAGTGCAACACTAGAACATCTTCCTCGCTAAGAGGGGGTGTTAATTTTTATAGCATCAGATGGTGTTATAGTCTTAAAATATGTGGAGAGGTTAAAATATAAGAGATCTCCAAAACCCATAAATAATTTCTGAAAATTCCACCTAGAGATAGCTCAATTAAATTAATTAACCATCATTTAAATTTTTCCTAAGTCTAACTTAGGAGAATTGGTTAATTAATTAGAATTAACTGAGAAAGGTGATAATTCTCTAGAAAATCACACAGATAGACTTAGAGATGATATCAACCATTGATTAAGTTTCAATTGTGATCATTGAAGTCTCAAGTGGAGATTATAAGAACATGTCGATGGTAGATAAAGAACACACCAGTTGCAAATACTTAGTGATCTAGATAGTTGATTTTCCGGTACAAATGATTCAATAGGAGAGATCGAGTAGCAGGTGGAAAAGGAGTGAGGCAGTATTCTGGTGGAGGGTTCAAGTGCCAAAAGAGTTAGATTGAGGGAGAGTGAGTTTGCCAAGAGAGACTGCGTAGGCAGCAATAGCAGAGCAATACGATCTAGCTGGTGGCTGGGATTTTGATCAGGAGAGCCAGTGAATCTATTGCAAAGCCATAGAGGAGCAGAGATGAATATTTTAGGACTTTCTAGAGGCAGTTATTAGTGTCTATCAATCCTGTCAATCACCAATGATCAAATGTACTCTTTCAAAGTTTTTTGCTAGCATCCTAGGAGAAACTTTTATAACTTCAGTAGGTTTTCAAATAAAAATTTGGTCATTGGTTATTAAGTCTAGGTATATTACTTCTCCCATCAAATTCATGGTCACAAATTGCCATTTTGGTCATGTCAACACTCCTTATGATGGGTCATTAATGAAGTGTCTTGGTCACCATTTGGTCATAAAAATCATCATTATGCATTCTGCAAGGTTCAAAGGTCCAAATCATCAGTTTATCAATGCAATTGATGTCATCATTATGTCAAGTCATCAAAAAGGGGTCATAAAGGGTCATGTCATCACCTAGGTCATCATCATGGGAGTTAGTAATTAGGGAAAAAAGTGTTCTAATGATTCCTATGGTACATTTTGTTCCTTATGAAGATGTATCTATGCATACTAAAGTATTAAAACTGCAGTGCACTCTCCTATCATTTTTCAAAAAGACAAGTGGTCTCACATCATGACCCAATGCAAAAAATCAACCTTCAACCTATAAAAATACCATCCAAGCAACTTAATTTCTCACTTCACTTTCATTGAGCATCTCTCCACGATCCTACCATTTAGTTTCATCATATAGCTCAACAAATCACCCTATCCTAGGGTTTTGCTATGTTTTTGTCTCCTAGTCATTTTGCTTCATTTGTTGTGGTAAAACCCTAAATTTTATGCTCAAACACCTTCCCTCATACTCCATCTATCTCATTTGACCATTCTCATGCCCATTCCCTCACTTCCCTACAAACCCTAGCCTATACTACACTTTCCTAGGCTAGGACTATGTTTTCAAGTTTTTACCCTTTTCCCCTCACTCATTTCCCAAATTCCCACCTCTCTACACTCCCTAAAACCTATCCCTTCCCCCCAAAAAATTCCCCAAGAATTTGGACAACCCCTTCATTCCCCTCCCTCTACAAGACAACCCCAAATGCCCTGTTTTCCTCAAACCAAACCCTAATTTCTCCTCCTAGTGAGCTAGGGTTTTACCATGGAAAGAGAGACCACACACACTGAAAAGAAGAAGTAAAATAATGGAGTACATGTCTCAAAATTTGATCCATCTAACATCAAAGAGATCAATGCCTCACAAACTCATCAAGAGGTCATTTGTTGCACAAAGGCACAATATTTTTTTGAAATCATTTCCTAAAATAATGAAGATGAATTTTACAATAGTGAAATAGGTTTTTTTCAATAATAGACAAAAGAGAAAAAAACTCCTTCAGTTTCTACATAGGTATCATATATTGGGATATATTCAAATTTCTTGGAGGCCTATTCCAGAAAATCAAAATTTTCCAAATTAATTGCATGTTTTAGTCATGCTTGTGTGGCACAAATTACTGGAAAATGAAAATGAATTTTTGAAAACAGGAGAAGGTTTTTGTTAAAAACATACCTAAGAAAACAAACCTCTCTCCGTTTTCAAAAAAAAATTAGGGTTAGAAATATATTGCTCTATATTTGAGGCCTATTTTTGTAGAAAACCCAGAAATTTTGACACACTGCCAGAAGCCCCGCGAACATTTGTTGCGATTTTTCCCTAGGCCCCCAAATGACAAAAATCATATATGGCTGGATACATTATCACTTACACATGTCATATATGCCACTTTTGATCCATTTCAGCCTCCAGTTTCAGAGAAAAAGGCCAAAAACATGGTAAAAAATGGGTTTTTGCCATTGTTTTGACCCCTCGCTGCGCTTTTGGGGCAGCCTTGGGAAAACACATTTTTCTCAGCCTTGGAGAGGTCATTTTGCATCATTGATGACTCTAAAGACAACTAGACATCCTCATATTTCCAAATATACCTTGATATCAGAAAACAGATTAAGAAAAGTCACTCAAAAATTCCCTCAAACAATTCGTTGCGCTTTTATCAGCAAGTACAAATTTCAATTTTATTTGGTCAAAGTCAACATTTTGAGATATAATTACTCCTCTAGGGTATCTGTGTGATGTAATCAAATGTAAAAGAGTTGGTTAATGTTAATTTCATGTATATTCATGTTCACTTAATCTTGCAAAGTCAAAGTGAATCAATTAGGTCTAAAAAGGGAGTTAATTCTTAACTTCCCTAGTCTTAGGTATGGTTGGATATATTCTTGTAAACATTTCCTATGATGGTGGATTCGACCCCTGAGAGGGGGAAAGTGGATTTTGATCTATATGTAGCCCAATCTAAGTCATAGAGAGGGTTGGATGTTTGAGAATCATAGCTTGGAGCTAGTGTACACTTTTTTGCAGTAATATAACAAGCAAGTGCAGCTATTATCTTGGGATTCTTGTGGTATGTTTCTGTGACAGTGTTTTTCTCTATTTATAATTAAATTGAATAGATATTTCCCTTTCCTATCATCTCTATGATTTTCTTGTGATCATCTCATAAGTGTTTAAACAGAATTCATAAGTTATATGCTCTATTTTGATGAGATTTTCATGCTAGTGTTCTTTCTTCTGATGAGTGAATTCATGGTTACATTCTCATTCTGCTCCTCTATCTTTTCATCGCTACACCCCCATGACAACCTACTTCTTTCACTGATCATACCTACCCTGACCCATTATATCTCTGCAATTGATCATTTGAAACCCTAGGATAGTTCCTAGACCTTTGAGCTTCATCCAGCAAACCCTAATTTCAAACACCATTGAGCTTAATATCTAGCCTAACATCTTATTTCCTCTCCAGTCACTTAATTGGCTGGAGATTCCTAAGAAAGCCCTCTCTAATTTGGTAGGGCTAACTACTAGATCCAAAGTTGGTTTGAGGTTACCTCTGTAGGTTTTGCTTTCTCAGCCTTGGGACACTGAGGAGTGCTAACATTTTTGGCGACCATACAGGGGAAAGCGAACAATTTCATATTCCTTGGGAAAGGTCATCAAAGTTTAGATCTGATTTTCTGATGGTGGATAACATTCAGACACATATGAAGGTTGAACCATTTACCTGGCGACTCCAAACAACTTTCAACCTAATTTGAAGACTCCACTTGAGGATGAACCTTACCAGTAGAAACATGAAAAGACAATATGGGAAGATCAGGTATTCAAATTGGAATTTCATCCAAGACTTCATGTTCTTTGTCATAAATTATTTCTTCTATTTTCCTAAGAATGTCAAGAAGGTTTTCCAAAGTATATTGTATTTGAGAAAAGATCCTAGACCTGCATTTGATTCCTTTCCTTTGAAGATTGTGAATACAAATTCTCCTTACACTTTTGATCTTTATCAAGACCCTTCTTTTGAACCTTATGACGACCATCTTCAACTTGATGAGCCTAAAGAGATCAAGAATAATCCTACAGCTTTTCTACATACTTGTTAGGTCCCTATACTACTAGTGTAACCCCTTATTGTTATTAGTACAACACTCTTATTATATTGTTGTGCCCGTGTAGTCCCCATATTGTTATTATTGTACCCCATAGATGCCCACTATTGTTATTATTGTGCCCTTACATTATTATTGTTATGTCAGCTCTGATTATAATATGACCCCTTAGACTCCTATATATAGAAAGGAGGTCTTGTCATTTGTATCATCCAAGAATTGTTCATTTGTGTAATGTAAAGGAGGTTGCCCCCTTGAAGAGGATGAATTCTAAGGCGTTTATCTCTCTTTTATGTCTTTTTGTGAGCTGGTTTCGTAACATTTGGTATCAGAGCTTTGGATTCTAGGGTTTTGTTGCTCCAAACAGGTCATCGTGGCATTTTCGCTATAACATTTTCTCTGTGGTGTTTCAAAAGCGAAAAGAAAAACCCATTTGAGAAGGAATCACGTTGCACCTCGAGTCCGAATGTCAGATCTTGTATCGCTATATTCTCGGAGATATGATCTGAGGAAGTTAGGGTTTTTGCAAGCTCCATAATTTCATCTCAAATAGGTCATCGTGGACTTTTTTCTATAATATTATTTCTACGAAGATTCAAACTCTGAAATTAAAACCCATTTGAACCGAAATCGTGGTGACACTCGGGTCAAAACTTTTGATCTCGTCTCGCTATATTTTCGGAGATATAATCTGAGGAAGTTAGGGTTTCTGTAGACTCCCGAATTACATTCTAAACAGATCACCTTGGGAAAGTCGTCATAACTTTCTCTCTGAGCATCAAATTGAAATTTCGTAAGAAGTTACAAAAAGAGGATGGACTGTAATTTTCTATGTATATTATTCAGGTCCTAAGGTTGAAACAGTGACACCTACCACTTCGTACAAGTAAGCTCTACTAAAACAGGCTATAATCACATCATCGTGGGAGATTTGACATAACTCTTCCTGGCATAATCCAATCTTGATCAGACTTGCGGGGTTAGAAAGAGAACACAGAGGGCTACTACAGGACGCAATTTCATAACTTGTAGATTGGAAATTGCAGAGTTACATTCATTTCAAGACTGAGATCCTAAACTCCAGAAAAAGCGATATGAGGAAGTTTGATGGCAAGGATACGGTAAATTGGATATTACAGATGGAGCAATATTTTGATCTACATGAGGTGCAACTATTACAAAAGGTTCGTATTTCATCTTCATATTTAGAACTGGATCATTATGGTACAAAGGGCTTTGTTCTCGTAAACCACTTGTTACGTGGTCAATTTTCATGAAGGAAATGATAGCACATTATGAGGATACAAAGAGAAACACCTTCTTTAGCCAATTGATAAATCTCAAACAAAAGTGTTCAATGGCAGAGCACATTGAGGACTTTCAAAAATCGAATATAAGGGAAAATGATATTCCAGAGAAGCAGATGATTGATGTATCCATAGGGACTTTAAAGGATAACATTCAACATGAGGTTCGTCTTCGGGAACCTGATTCATTGGAGAAGGCATTCAGGTTGGAAAGAAAAGTGGAAAGAAAAACTATGGCAACAAGGAAGTCTACCCCTCACAACTATAAAGATGGAAGTGTTGTTTCTCTTAGCCTTCCACAACCTACAAGGTTGACACCACAACAATTGGAAGAAAAAAGAGCAAAAGGGCTGTGTTACAATTGTGATAACAAATACGTTAAAGGTCATAAGTGTGCTGAGAAGAAGTTATTTTACATTGATTGTGAAGAGGAGGAAGAAAATGATCAAGAAACGTCAAAAGAAGAGGATATACACCAGGAACCAACCCCAGAGAAAGAAGAAATGAATCCAACCATATCTTGTAGAGCATTGGCAACAACTACTATGACTCAAACTCTCAAGATAAAAGGACATATCAAGAAGAAAAAGGTTCAAGAAGTGAAAGATCACATTGAGAAAGGAGAAATGAATCTGACCATATCTTGTAATGCATTGGTCGGAATTATCACCCCTCAAACTATCAAGATAGAAGGACATATCAAGAAGAAAAATGTTCAAGAAGTGAAAGATCACATTGAGCATCAAGAAATGAATCCGACCATATCTTGTAATGCATTGGAAGAAATTACCACTCCTCAAACTCTTAAGATAGAAGGACATATCAAGAAGAAAAAGATTCAAGCAGTGAAATATCACATCGAGCATCAACAACAAGTTCTCCAGCTTTTAAATGATAATGGCACTTTGGTATAGAATCGAATGAAACAACAGGCAGATCAACATCACAGTGAAAGAAGTTTTAATGTAGGCGATTGGGTATTTTTACGGCTATATATCAAGCAATCTATTTATGAGAAGGAAATGTTGGCAATGCTACATGCACTTAAGAAATGGCGACCTTACCTAATGGGAAGAAACTTCAAGGTAAAAATGGATCATGATAGTCTTAAATACTTTTTAGAACAAAGACTATCTTTAGAAGAATAGAAAAAATGGTCACAAATATGTTGGGTAATGACTT
>APFE030155241.1:27689-45489 GCA_000404065.3 Pinus taeda
CAAGCGTTGAGGAAAACACTTTTTGAACGAGAGGGGCATGTTAGGTCCCTATACTACTAGTGTAACCCCTTATTGTTATTAGTACAACACCCTTATTATATTGTTGTGTCCATGTAGTCCCCATATTGTTATTATTGTACCCCATAAATGCCCACTATTGTTATTATTGTGCCCTTACATTATTATTGTTATGTTGGCTTTGATTATATTATGACCCCTTAGACTCCTATATATAGAAAGGAGGTCTTGTCATTTGTATCATCCAATAATTGTTCATTTGTGTAATGTAAAGGAGGTTGCCCCCTCAAAGAGGCTGAATTCTAAGCTGTTTATCTATCTTTTCTATCTTTTTGTGAGCTAGTTTCATAACAATACTCTTATACCTTGTAAAATTCCAGATAGATATAAGGCACTCATCTTACCTCCTATACTCCATGATTTCCCTGAAAATTATTACAAATATATTCCCAGGTTTAATGGAGAATGGTAACATCACTGCTGAAACACACATTCAAAGTTTTCAATTTTTTCTTGACCTTTTTGAGGTTGAAGAAGATGATGTCAATATGAGAATTTTTACTTTAACTTTGCAAGGAGAAGAAAAGAAATGGTTCAAAAACTTTCTAGTTGCAAGCATTTTCGATTTCCATCAGTTTGTGAAAGTCTTCCTTGATAAATGGGTAATCAAGAAAATTTATTTTCTGATTTTAGAAGAATATAATCATTTGAAAAGAAAGCCAGGATAAACAGTGCAACACTTTTCAGCCAGGTTCAATCAAGTATATTGTTCAATCCTTGCTGATATAAAACCACCTCTTTGTTTAGCTCTCTTACACTACCCGAATGCCTTTGATATAGAAATGGAGTTTCAATTGAAAGAAAGAAAAACTACAACACTCGAAGAAATGCAGGACAATGCAATAGATATGGAAGCTAATCTGTTGGTCAAAAGGTCAAAGTTCAAGGCAGAAGAGAAGGAGAACATAGAAAAGGAGTACCTGACATCTTCTAAATTGGAAATTGACATTTTGGTAAGCACAATGGAAGAAATGATGCAAAAGATCATCATGTGAGATGAACTTGTTGTTCAAAAACACCATGTCCCACTTATTACAGAAGAAGAAGAGGTTGTTCACCCTAACCATTTTGCTGCTAATCCTTATTACCATAGATCAAAAAATGGTTGTTTTTTGTATTCATTTATGGACAATAATGAAAATGGTCTTGTAGATTAACCTATGGAGAAACAATATGTTGATCTAATGTGTATGTTTGATGTCATTCCTTATATTGATGAGTTACCCAAGTATGATCAGTATGATGATGATTTTGTTGTCGAAATAAAGGTTGACTCTTCAAAGCAATCAACAACATGTTTTTGGGAGGAGGAAGCTCAATTACAACAACTCAAATATATCACTCAGCCTATGCATATCAATCATGACAGCGATGAAGAAAATGCAGAAAATTTTAATGTAGGTGAAAGGTCTTTGCCCTTACGTTTCACTTCATTTCAATTTCTGAGAGAAAACTTTCCCAAAATTAAAAACCAGCAGTCTTTTAGTTTTGATATTGAGCAGGGAGAAGACAATGAACTTCTTGATCGGGACTATGTACCCCTGTGTTTCTCCTCATTTGCAAAAATAAGAGAAACTTATAACCAAACAGATAAGTGAGTTGTCAACGACATAAATGGGAAACCTTCATATGAATCGGTTGAGGATGTCACTTGTGATATGGAAGCTTCTTTCGCTCCAAAATTGCAACCATTGAGTTTCATTAAGTTTCAAACCACAGATGAAAGCTTAGAACCTGAAACATATTATCAATTGATGCAGGAAAATTATGTACCATTAAGTTATGATTCATTTTAGTTTTTGAAGAAATTTTTTTATATTACCTCTGAAGTAAAGAATGACAAGCCTGTAGAAAATCATGAAGTCTCATTGGAACCAATGTATAACAAGTTGTAGCAGCCTTCTCAAGTTATCCATGATCCAATAGCTGATGTTTTGGATGATATATGTAGTCAAAGCCCTTCTCCATTAGCTAACTATGAGCTTAAAAAAGAGATGATAAAAACTTGATCAGATAACTGGCTTCATTGTCTTGTTCAGCAGGGGTCTCATTATAAAGCTCATCTGAAAATGTATAGTCATATAAGGACAATTACAAGTTAGAATTGCACAAGAGTAAGGATGAAAATGAAAGTTTATATTCATCGTATAAAGACCACCTAGAGCAAAATTACAATCTGTTGGATGTGCTAAACCTCAATGCACATTTGTTTGAAGATCCTTTTGCCAATTTGTTGTAGTCATCAAGCGAGAAGAATCTTCTTGTATTTATGGATCATGAGCACATGTTCAATGGACACTTTGAGTTCCCTATATTTTGTTTTTTGTCTGCTCAACGAAAGTACAAGCAGGATTCAAGTAAGTAGCCATTTGATGGATTGGTTACACAGGAGGGATCATATTGCATGATTGTATATATATCTTCAGCAAGTAGGCGATTACCATCGGGATTTGGAGCCCGAGGTGAAGGCCCTAAGATCTTGATGGTTTGTTGCCATAAGTAAGTTCACTCAGTAGTAGGGTTTTGAGTCAAAGTCAGTTTTTATTTCAGTTAATCATTTGAGTGTCTAGTGTTTTATTTTGACTCCATTGCCCAATGGATGAGGCTACCTGATCTATGGTATTCTTGACACCTCCTAAAGTAGCTGCCATCCCCAGCTGGAGCCAATATTAGTGTCTGACAATCCTGTCAGTCACCAGTGATCAAATGTACTCCTTCAAAGTTATTTGTTAGGGTCCTAGGCCAAATTTTTATAGTTTCAATAGGTTTTCAAATAAAAATTTGGTCATTGGTTAGTATGTCTATGTATATTACTGGTACCATCAAATTCATGGTCTCAAATTGCCATTTTCGTCATGTCATCATTCCTTGTGATTGGTAATTAATGAAGTGTCTTGGTCACCATTTGGTCTTCAAAATCATCATTATGTGTACTGCAAGGTTCAAAGGTCCAAATCATCAGTTTATTAATGCATTTTACATCATCATTAGGTCAAGTCATCAAAAAGGGGTCATAAAGAGTCATGTCATCACCTAGGTCACCATCATGGGAGTTAGTAATTAGGGAAAAAATTGTTCTAATGATTCCTATGGTACATTTTGTTCCTTATGAAGATGTAACTATGCATACTAAAGTATTAAAGTTGCAGTACATTCTTCTATCACTTAAGTTTTCAAAAAGAAGTGGTGTCACATCATGACCCAATGCAAAAAATCAACCTCCAGCCTATAAAAAGACCATCCAAGCACATTAATTTCTCACTTCACTTTCATTGAGCATCTCTCCACCATCCTACCATTCACTTTCATCACATAGCTCAGTAAATCACCCTCTCCTAGGGTTTTTCTACGTTTTTTGTATCCTAGTTATTTTGCTTCATTTATTGTGGTAAAACCCTAAATTTTATGCTCAAACACATTCCCTCATACTCCATCTATCTCCTTTGACCATTCCCATGCCCATTCCCCTCACTTCCCTACAAACTCTAGCCTATAATACACTTTCCTAAGCTAGGACTGTGTTTCCAAATTCTTACCCTTTCCCCTCACTCATTTCCCATATTCCCACCTCCCTAAACTCCTTAACACCTACCCTACCCCCCAAAAAATTCCCCAAGAATTTAGACAGCTGCTAACCCCTTCATTCCCCTCCCTCTACAAGATAGCCCCAAATCCCCTGTTTTCCTAAAACCAAACCCTAATTTCTCCTCTTAGTGAGCTAGGGCTTTACCATGGAAGCAGAGACCACACACACTAACAAGAATAAGTACAATAATGAAGGACATGTCTCAAGAGTTTTGCCATCTAACATTAAAGAGGTCAATGCCTCACAAACACATCAAGAGGTCATTTGCTGCACACAAGGACAATCTTACTTAGAAATCAGTTTCTGAAATAATGAAGATGAATTTTACAAAAGTGAAAGATTTTTTTGTAAATATTAGACCAAAGAACAAAAACCTCCTTCTGTTTCTACACAGGTATCATATATTGTGAGATATTAAACTTTCTTGGAGGCTTATTGCAGAAAATCAAAATTTTCCAATTTAATTGCATGTTTTAGCCATGACTTGGAGGCACGGATTACGAAAAAATGAAAATGATTTTTTGAAAATGGGAGGAGGTTTTTGTTAATAACATACTTGAAAACAAAAACCTATCTCCGTTTTGTGAAAGGTTTTATGGTTAGAGAGAAATTTATCCATATTTGAGGCCTAGTTTCGCAGAAAACCCATAAATTTGGATACACTGCCAAAAGCACAGCGAAAATTTGTTGCGCTTTTTCCCTAGGCCCACAAATGACAAAAATTATATATGGTTGGATAGATTATCAGTTACAGATGTCAGATATGCCACTTTTGATCCATGTTAGCCTCCAGTTTCATAGAAAAGGGCCAAAAACATGTTAAAAATGAGTTTTTGCCATTGTTTTGACCCCCTCGCTGCGCTTTTGGAGCAGCCTTCGAAAAACTCATTTTTCTCAACCTTGGAGAGGTCATTTTGCATGCTTGATGAATCTAAAGACAACTATACATCCTCAGATTTCCAAATCTACATCCATATCATAAAATGGATCAGGAAAAGTCACTCAAAAATGCCCTCAAACAATTTGTTGTGCTTCTATAAAACTTGCTGCGATTCTGAGGGAATTTGCTGCGCTTCTATCAGCAAGTGCAAATTTCGATTTTCTTTGGTCAAAGTCAACATTTTGAGATATAATTACTCCTCTAGCATATTTGTATGATGCAATAAAATGTAAAAGAGTTGGTTAATGTTAATTTCATGTGGATTCATGCTCAGTTAAGCTTGCAAAGTCAAAGTGAATCAGTTAGGTCTAAATAGGGAGTTGGTCCTTAATTTCCCTAGTCTTAAGTATGGTTGGAGATATTCTTGTAAACATTTCATATGATGGTGGATTCGACCCCTGAGAGGGGGAAAGTGGTTTTTGATCTATATGTAGCCTAATCTAAGTCATAGAGAGGATTGGATGTTTGAGAATCATAGCTTGGAGCTAGTGTGCACTTTTTTGCAGTAATATAACAAGCAATTGCAGCTATTATCTTGGGATTCTTGTGGTATGTTTCAGTGATAGTGTCTTTCTCTGTTTATAATTAAATTGAATATATATTTCTCTTTCCTATCATCTCTATTATTTTCTTGTGATCATCTCATAGGTGTTTAAACATAATTCATAAGTTTTATGCTCTGTTTTGATGAGATTTTCATGCTAGTGTTCTTTCTTTTGATGAGTGAATTCATGGTTACATGCTCATTCTGATCCTCTATCTTGTCATCCCTGTACCCCCATGACAACCTAGTTCTGTCACTAAGCATACCTACCTTTCCCCATTATATCTCTGCAATTTATCATTTGAAACCCTAGCCTAGTTCCTAGACTTTTGAGCTTCATCCAGCAAACCCTAAATTCAAACACCATTGAGCTTAATATCTAGAATAACATCCGATTTCCTCTCCAGTCACTTCATTGGTTATGAGATTCCTGAAAATCCTTCTTTGATTTGGTAGGGATAGCTACCATATCCAAAGTTAGTTTGAGGTTACCTCTGTCAGTCTCCTTTCTCAGCCTTGGGACACTAAGGAGTGCTACCATTTTTGGTGACCATACTGGGGAAAGAGAAAATTTTCATATTCTCGGGGAAAGATCATCAAAGTTTAGATCTGATGTGCTGATGGAGGACAACAGTAAGACACATATGAAGGTTGAACCATTCACCCGATCACTCCAAACAACTTTAAACCTGATTTGAATACTCCACTGGAGGATGAACCTTACCAATAGAAACATGAAAAGACAATATGGGAAGGTCATGTATTCAACTTGGAATTTCATCCAAGACTTCATGTTCTTTGTCATAAATTATTTCTTCTCTTTTCCTGAGAATGTGAAGAAGGTTTTCCAAAGTATATTGTATTTGAGAAAAGATCCCAGGCCTACATTTGATTCCTTTCCTTTGAAGATTGTGAATACATATTCTCCTTACACTTTTGATCTTGATCAAGACCCTTCTTTTGAATCTTATGATGACCATATTCAACTTGATGAGCCTCAAGAGATGAAGAATAATCCTACAACTTCTGTACATGATCTTATACCTTGTAAAATTCTAGATAGATACAAGCCACTCATCTTACCTCCTATACTACATAATTTACCTGAAAATTATTACAAACATCTTCCTAGGTTTGATGGAGAATATGGTAACATCACTGTTGAAACAAACATTCAGAGTTTTGAAAATTTTCTTGACCTTTTTGAGGTTGAAGAAGATGATGTCAGCATCAGGATTTTTTCTCTAACTTTGTAAGGCGAATCCAAGAAATGGTTCAAAAACTTGCCAGCTACAAGCATTTTCGATTTCCATCAATTTGTGAAAGTCTTCCTTGATAAATGGGTAATCAAGAAAAATCACTTTCTGATTTTAGAAGAATCTAATCATTTGAAAAGGTAGATAGGAGAAACAATGGAACACTTTTCAGCCAGGTTCAATCAAGTATATTATTCAATCCCTGCTGATATAAAACTGCCTCTTGGTTTAACTCTCTTACACTACCTAGATGCCTTTGATATGGAAATAGAGTTTCAATTGAGAGAAAGGAAAACTACAAGGCTCGAAGAAATGCAAGATAATGCAATAGATGTGGAAGCTAATATGTTGGTCAAAAGGTCAAAGTTAAAGGCAGAAAAGAAGGAGAGCATAGAGAAGGAGTACCTGCCATCTTCATAAATGAAACTTGACATTTTGGTAATCACAATGGAAGAAATGATGCAAAAGATCATCATGAGAGATGACATTGTTGTTCAAAAACACCATGTCCCACTTATTGTAGAAGAAGAAGAGGTTGTTGACCCTAACCATTTTGCTGTTAATCCTTGTTACCGTAGATTAGAAAATGTTTATTTTTTGTATTCATTTATGGACAGTCATGAAAATGGACTTGTAAATCAACATATGGAGAAGCAATCTACTAATCTAATGTGTATGTTTGATGTCATTCCTTATATTGATGAGTTACCCAAGTATGATCAATATGATGATGATTATGATGTTGAGATAGAGGCAAACCCTTCAAAGCAATCAATGGCATGCTTTTGGGAGGAGGAAGCTCAATTACAACAACTCAAATATAGCACTCATCCTATGCATATCAATTATGACAACAATGAAGAAAATGCAGAAAATTTTAAAGCAGGTGAAAGGTCTTTTCCCTTATGTTTCACTTCATTTCAATTTCTGAGAGAAAACTTTCCCAAAATTAAAAACCAACAGTCTTTCAGTTTTGATATTGAGCATGGAGAAGACAATGAACTTCTTGATCGGGACTCCTTAAACTTGTGTTTCTCCTCATTTGCAAAAACAAGAGAAAGTTATAAGCAAACAGATAAGCAAGTTGTCAACAGTATAAATGGGAAACCTTCTCATGAATCGGTTGAGGATATCACTTGTGATATGGAAGCTTCTTTCGCTCTAGAATCACAACCACTAAGTTACATTGAGTTTCAAACCACAAATGAAAGCTTAGAACCTGAAACATATTATCAATTGATGCGGGATAATTCTATACCATTAAGTTTCGATTCATTTCAGTTTTTGAAGAAATTTTTTGATATTATTTCTGAAGCAAAGAATGACAAGCCTATAGAAAATCATGTAGTCTCATTGGAACCAATGTATAACAAGTTGCAACAGTCTTCTCAGGTTCTCCATGATCCAATAGTTGATGTTTTGGATGATTGTTGTAGTCAAATTCCTTATCCATTAGCTAACTATGAGCTTAAAAACACAGATGATAAAAACTTGATCAAACAACCGGCTTCATTGTCTTGTTCAATATGGGTCTCATTACAAAGCTCATCTCAAAATGTACAGTCTTATCAGGACAATCAAAATTAGAATTGCACGAGAGTAAGGATGAAAATGAAAGTTTATATTCATGGTATAAAGACCACCTAGAGCAGAATTACAATCTGTTGGATGTGCTAAACCTCAATGCACATTTTTTTGAAGATCCTTTTGCCAATTTTTTGCAGTCATCAAGGGAGATGAATCTTTTTGTATTTATAGATCATGAGCACATGTTCAGTGGACACTTTGAGATGCCTATCTTTTGTTTTTTTTTTGTATTCTCAAGGAAAATACGAGCATGATTCAAGTAAGTAGCCATTTGTTGGATTAGTTATGCTAGATTCAGTATTTGCATACCGCCACCAATGATCAAAATTTATCTTTTATATGATATTAGAGTCCCATTTGAATTTTTTTGCATTCCACTCAGGTCATCATGAAAAAACTTGTTCACTAATGCTAGTCCAAAGTCCAAAATCACTTTTCCCTCTCAAAATTTTGTGTTTGTTGGCCCTCCTTCATCTGTCTTCCAGGTTACCATTGAACATGAAGGCTCATTTCATCACATTTTACATCAGTCAAATCCACCTGAAATTCAGCCATTTGAGGTTCACTAGGTCACTTAGGCTTTATTTTTTCAAGGTCCAATAAATCACCATCTCACTGCATAAGGTGAGAAAAATATGAGAGTCAAGAAAATAATGTCTTTTTCAGTTAAATAAAGCTTTCCAAAGCATGTAACCATAGTTACTAAAAGCCCTAAATTTGATTACAAGAAGGGATTTTATCCCAAGTTTGTAAATTAGAACTGTAAACAAATGTAATAATTTTTATTTTTGCTTATGTAATTTTATGTCTATTATATGTAATAACTTACTTTTAGTTGCATACTCAAGTCTATTGCCAAAAGCATCCCAAGCAAAAACACAAAATCAGGATTGCCAAAGCATCATCCACCTGTCAAGAGAAAAAAGGGTCAAAAAGTCAAAAAGGCATTAATATGAGAATTTGGAAATGACAAGAAACATTACAAAGTGGGTATGCAAAATCATAAATTAAAGTCCATTCAAGTATAAAGCATCTCAAGACATTCATGAAAGCCTCATTGCACTCTAGCACTCTCACAACTCTTTAGTAAAAGAAAATTGGTGATTTTAAGGCGAAATTGGGCAAAACATAGCAAGAGGACGCGTTCAACAAGGTCACTGTGCGTTTAGCCTGGTCGTTGTGTGTTTTCCAGAGATCGTAGTGTAATTTATAACAGCGTTAAGCTCCTGTAGAGGTCATTGCGCGTTCGACCAAGTCATTACGCCTTTGCCCAAGTCGCTGCGCGTTCACCTGGAAGGAGCCAAACATTCTAAAAACCCTCCATCGCCACCAAGTTTCCAAGTTAATCATCATTCACTCCAGCAAATCAGGTTGGTGGAATAATTACTCACTCCTTCCCTCCTTTGTTTGCCTACATAGGGTTTTAAGTTGTTTGTTGTTTTTCCTAAGAGAAAACCCTAGTCATACATTCCCACCATCTCAAATCATATTTCCTAGTTTTCATCACTATTCCTCCCTCACTTAACAACTATTCCCTATCATCTCCCTAATTCCACATATCCCCATCTCCTCCTCATCATCTCTCCTCACATCATTCCACATTTCCAGTACCCACGGTCCATTCTATCATTCCCCTAGGGTTTTAAAAGCAACAAATCATGGCAGAAGAAGAACACACAAGTCAGAGTGATGGAGAAAAACAATAGAGGAGGAAATATAAAAAAGGAGGGAAAATAATTAGATATGAACCAACCAACACTAGAGAGCTCATGGCATCTCCCATCACTGTCACAAGATTTAAACATATGGGATGTTTTGAGTTTTGTGAGAAGGTGGAAAGGACACAACATCATTCTGAATTGACCAGACAATTATTATCAACCTCCATGACAATCAAGCAACCTTTTTCGGTGTCACCTTTACCATATCTTCTGCTATCATATCAGCCACTACTGGGATCCCAGATGTTGGGGAAAAGTGGTTTAAACAGGAAGATTTGGATTATTGCTACTATGAGCCATATCTTAAACCTAGCCATAAGAATGAAAGAAGGAGGATTTTTCCTTTCTCTTACCTCCTATATAGATATGTTCCTGTGACGAAAATCATCATGAAGTAGTTCACATGTGAGGGTGGGTTTTATAGGCTCTATTCCTATCATATTCGATTACTCATGCATTTTACAAGAGTCAGAATGCTCAATCCACCCTACTATCTTTATCGGGATATCGACAAGATATCATACATTGCCCACGGGAAAGATCATTATCATCAAATGCAAAGCATATTTCACCATTCTCTCATCAAAATGATAGTCCTACACCGCCTTGATCAGCGTAACATTGCATGGACACTTTCATATCCAATGAGATTTTCACAGTCCCACCTATTCAGCATAGCCCAGAGGCACCTTCATCCTCTCATAAATCCACCTCTATTCCTCCACCTCAGTCCATACATCATTCATCTTCATCTGATGAGCCACCCACACCATCACCTCCATCATCACCATTTCATCAGCTTATTCAGTCACCTAGCAGAGATGAAGGCACTAAGTAGGAGCATATTGAGCATGGTGAGAGCAGCAAGCCCAAAAGGGTTGGTTCAGGTACCTTGGCATATACCTATCAGAGAGGGCATAGGCAAGTGTTTGCCCCACTGGTTGTAGGAGGGGCCTTGCCTTATTCATAGACAAAGCAGGTATAGAAGGGTAAGGAAAAAGTTGTAGAGGCAGAGATCCAGCAATAGGAGGAAGACCTCCATGAGATAGAGCATGATTTTCAGTTAGTTGATTCAGATGAGCATGATGATAGTAAAAGCACAACTATTTTCATCAAGGAGAAGAATTCACTTATAGGTAAGCTCGAGGTCAGCTCGCAAAGGGCCAAATGGATCATTTCCTACTATGAGCATGAAAATAGGCAGTTTGAGGTCAAAAATGAACTCATGGAGATTCAACTCCAAAAGGCAAAGAGAGAGGCTGAAAAGGAAAAGGCCTTACTTGATGAGGCATATGGGCAGTATGGTGAGCAACTTAATGAACAGGTTCCAAGAAGAAGGCCAAGGACTAGAGGCCTAAAGAGAGCCTTGGAGCAAGAAAGGAAAAGGGAGGAAGAACTAGCGAATCAGCTCACCTTGAATGAGCAATTTGCCAAGATGGTAAATGAAAACCAATAATATTGGCTTGAGAAGGTAAATGGTCATCTAGAGAACCTCCTAGACAAGTCCAAGAAGGAAAATGATATTCAAAGAAGGATGGCAAAGCGCTATGCTATGAGAGAGAAAATTGCAAGGGCCAAGCTCAAAAGATCTCATGCAAAAATTGAGGCCTTGACCAAGAAAGAGGAGAAAACGTGGTTGGATATCCTTGCCGAGGCATCACTCCATGCCTCAAATACATAACCAATTTTTAGCCCACCAATTTTGGCCATTTTTGAACAATTTTGGCAACATATGTTTTGTTGTGTTTGTTGAAGAAATTTTGGCACAGTTAGCATGGTCAAACGCGCAACACCTAGGACGCTATGCTTGGAGCATCCAACGAGCAAATGGTCAGCATTTTTGGATTCAAAATGATGAGGACATGCACCCTGTATTTTTTCTAAGAATTTGGAGCAAAACTAGTCAGCCAAAAGGGTAAAAAACTACCAAAAAATCACCTTTCTGCCTCTTTTCTCGCCTCGTCGCTACACGTTTGAGAAGTCTTGGGATATTTCAATTTTGGAGGGGCAAATAAAGCCCATTTTAAAAACCAAGGGTAGTTTTAGAAACTAGACATGATAAGCTTTCCAATGAGCTATTCTAGGCTAGATTTGGAGATCGGGAAGGCAATCAAAAGTTAGCTTGAAGAGTACGTTGCGTGTTTGACCAAGGTCGTTGTGCGTTTAACCAGTTCGTTGTGCGTTTGACAGTTTTCCACAATTTTCACTGTTTCATTCCAAGTTGAATTTTACCCATGAGAAATGCAAGTTTTACCTTTGTAATTGATCCAGTTGATGTAATTATTATGTTTTTACTTTTATGTAGGGTAGATACATTAGTTAGATGGCCTATGTGGCATGCAATGAATCAATTTGCTAGAGTGAGGGATGAGTCACTTTGACCACCTTACACTCCAGCTATTAGTTCAGCCTTTCTTGCAATTGCTCCTCCACTCATGGATTCAAGCCCTGAGCCTAGGATGAGTTGGTTGTTGACCTATATTATGGATTTTCTTAGTTATTTTATAGGTTGGATTCAACCATCTCATCAAATCACCTTTTAAGTGTTAAGCTTTATGCCTACCTTGCCGCTTTGAATGTCTGTGATCATATCTTATTCACCCTAACCTATTCCCTCTGACCTAAAAAACACATCCTTGTGACCACCCAACCAAAAGCAAATCAAACAACCCCCTACACTTTACATCTGGACTAAAACCCTAATCTATCCAACCCTCTTGGTTGTGATCCTTTGGAGAGAGCCTTCTCCGACTTGGTAGGGCTAGCTACCAAGTTAAAAGACTGGTTTGTGGTTACCTCAGTTGGACTCTTCCTCAGCCTTGGAGATCCAAAGGAGTGATAACATATTGGCGCCGTTGCCAGGGAACGAAAGGTTCATTTTCCCTGGGTGTCCGACTAATTCTCGTTGAAGTTTAGTCCTTTGGATGATGGGACTAAGCTTTACAAAGGATGATTCAGAAATTGCAGTGACTAGATTGTAGAAGCTAGCCTCAAGGAGACAACGAGAAAATTCTGCATCCTGGTCCAATTGATTCGGTTGAAGGCAATCAGAGCTTGTTCAAAAGCAAAGACGGATACATATCATAAGTTCGATCAGAGTTCCTCCTATTGGTAAGTTCTTAATCATTACCGAGTTTAGATTTCACTATTGAAGACTTTCCTTTATAAATAATCTAAGTTTAGCTCAAAATCTTCGATCTGATCCTATTGAGTTTGGCCTTGTTAAGATACTGGCTTCTAAAAGATACACCAGGTCAAACCCTGACCCTAATCCTCCTTCTCCGGTTGATAACCCTGAGAGGTTGTTGAGAAAGACTAAATTCCTTATCCCCAAGATCGAAACCCCTAAATTGGAAAGGACCACTTCCTTCCGAGATAAACTGAATAGTATCGAGGATATACCTTTTGACATTAATTTTGAGTTATCCTTGTTTCGATCAAAATCTGAGTCTAGTCTTACTGAAGAATTTTTTGATCCTATAAAGTTTGATTCATATCTTTCTGATTCAAAGTCATTGTTTAACCGACCTTCTGCTGCTTCTCAATCTTTAAAACTTGAGCACGAGGTTTGGTCAAATTTTGACAAACTTCAAAGCCTAGCGGATCAGTTACAGATCACTGCTAAAAAGGCTTATATCCAATATGAACTTGAGCTCTTATCTTCTGCCATACCCTCTACTTCATCTCTGAAAGCATCCACTTCATTCCCTTCACCTTCCTCACAACCAACTCAGCCCATTGCAGTTCCCATCCACCATTCTCCAGGAGTTATGACGAGATTTGCACCTTTGGCGTTACCGGGTCAATTGGCAGCATCACCTCAGACCTATGGTTAGAGGCTTCCTTTGTTTGATGGCAGCCCAGGAGTGACAACCCAGCAACATATTGACAAGATGGATTTTTTCATTGACTTAGAGGAAGTCGATGAAGATGATGCTAAAATGAGGTTGATAGCTCAAAGTTTTTCGGGAGAAGTGAAGAAATGGTTCCGTGGTTTGGCAGGAGGCTCTATTAATTCTTCTTCTAGGCTCAATGAGTTGTTTTTAGCTAGATGGTAGGAAAAGAAGAATTTGTTACAAATCTTGGCAGAATACAACACCTTGAAGAGGAGTCATAATGAGACAGTTCAAGAATTCACCATAAGATTCAATTAGGTGTACAATTCTATTTCAAACAATATGAAACCTCCACCGAATTTGGCACTTCAGCATTACCCAGATGCTTTTGATCTGGAAATGGCCTACTAGTTGAGGGAAAGGGATCCCACAACTCTCAAACATATGCAGAACAATGCGGTAAGTGTGGAAGCAAACTTGATGATCAAGAAATCTCAATTGAAACATGAGAAACCGGAAAAGAAAGTGACCATCAAAGGAGAACCTTCCACTTATACCAATCTCAAACTTGATGCGTTAATCAAAACCATGGACAGAATGGTCGACCCGATGATAAATTCAGCTAGATCTTTGGAGCCACAAGTCAAAAATCCTAACTTCAAAAATCAACAGCAACCTCAGTACAGGATAGAACAAAGAGAGCCTAAGGCTTCTGAGGCATCAACATCTCAGCAACCTATTTGGACTCCTTTGCAACAAAATTATGCCCAAGGCAAATATGATGATGAAACATAACCAATTGTTGAGGAAAATCACTTCTTTAGGGAAGATCACCATCCCATTTTCTTGACTGAAGATGAGAAGTATGTTTAGAAAGTGGAGGAACCTAAATATGAGGAATACATACTGACAAGTGATAATGCATTGGAAACCCAAACCAATGATTATCAAAGAGGATATTTGAATGCTCTTAGTTCTCAACAGAATCAATATTCTTTGAGGAATAGAGATGTCCCGATCACACAAAAAAGGACATCACAGCAGAAAGACGTCCAACACAAATCAACTCCTCAAGGAGGTCAAAGCAAAGGTAAAGAGCTGGCAGCAAATGATTAAAGCATAACAAAGCAGCCATCTACAAGCATTCCGAACAAGGATCATGACAGCCAAAGAAAAGATCAACTACCGAGAGACAATGTTCAAAGAGAGGTAGATAAAACTAGTTCTTTCAATCTAGAAACTAAAATTTCAAAGTTAAAAGTCTCAATCCCTCTTACTAAACTTGTCAAAAATAGTCATTACAAGTCTGACATAGTTAAAATGCTTAAATTTGATCCTACGTCTCACAAGGTTAATATTGAAGATGACCAATCTGAATTGATTTTTGGTCCAACCATATATGGTCAGTCAGGTGATAGTGATGTTCCTCCGTTTTATCTCAGTTTAAGAATTCACCAATTCATTCTTTACAACTCCATGCTTGATTCTGGAGCCTCTCATAATTTAATGCCAAAGGCCATCATGGACAGACTAGGTCTAGATATAACTCGTGAGTATCATGACTTGTATTCTTTTGATTTCGGAAAAGTCCGTTGTCTGGGTCTAATCACAGACTTGGTAGTATCTCGAGATCAAATCTATGCTAAGAATGTTTTAATGGATGTGGTGGTCGCTAATATACCGCCTCAGTTTGGCATGCTATTTTCAAGATCTTGGCGAGAAAAATTAAGAGGCACACTGCAATTAGATTTCTCCTATGCCACTATCCCAGTTTTCGGGCAATTGAGAAAGTTGTACCATGAAAACAAAATGAAGTTTATGATAACTGGCAAGGAGAAACCCAACGATCATCTCATAAATGCTGTACATACATATTTAGAGTCATTTATTTTGTATAACGATAGTGGATTGAATGATGTAAATAGTCAGCTTGTAGAGATTAAATATGTACCGGATATTTTCAATACAATAAGGACACTTTCAGACCAAGAAACAGGTGGGCTGCCACACTCATCCGAAAAGCCGTCAGACAAGGCAGAAAAAGGTTCAGATCAGTCATCAGAGAAGGTAATGGAAACTTCTGAAGAGTCTGAAATCAAAGTTCAAAAAATGAACCCAAAACAGCAAAAATATGAACAACTCTTGGAAGAGGAAAATGGCCTTTGGATCACGGATTTTGACGGTGCCCTTGGGAAAGATGGAGCAGGTATTTACATTTGGATTAGGAGTCCACATCATCATCAACAAGGTAATCTCCCTCCGCATGTTAGATTGTGCTCATACAAGTTAGCTTTTGATTGCACTAACAATGAGGAGGACTATGAAGCACTCATCACAGGTTTGAAGATCTTGAAGAGGTTAGGTGCCCGCAAAATTTTCGTGTATGGTGATTCTGAACTTGTAATTAAGCAAGTTAAAGGTGAATATCAAGCTCACCATCCACGAATGAAATAGTATAGAAATGTCGTTTTAGATATTCTTAGAATGTTTCCCAAATATACACTTTCAGTTATACGAAGGACTCAAAATCTTATGGTGGATTCATTAGCTACATCTGCTAGTAGTTTTAAAATTCCAATTTATTCTAACAAGAAGTACGAGATTCATGTCAAGCATCGGCCCTCAGTTCCCGATAACTTGTGATACTGGAAAGTATTATGGGATGACAAACAGGTGAATAACTTCCTTCAGAGTGAAGGAGAGTTTGAAAATTGTTCTATGGACGAAGTCTATGATGAAGATGATCAAGTCATCGATGCAACTCAGGTTGATATACTACAGCTAAAAGATAACAATATTCCGAAAGGTCTCATACCTTTGGAAGGCTTGTTTGATCAGGATGATGTAGCAAGGAAGCCTACATTGGTTCCTACAGAGAAAAGTGTCGAAGATGTGAACATTAGGAAAACAAACAAACCAAAAATGATCAAGTTGTCCAAATCATTATCCCCCGAAGCAAAGGAAAAATAAATTCATTTAATATCTGAGTTTTCTAATGTCTTTTCTTGGGATCATGCAGATTTGAAGGAATATGATAAGAAGATAATTCAACACACGATATCATTCATTCCCGGTCAAAAGCCCTTCAGGAAAAAGTTACAAAGGATCAATCTGAAATTGCTACCATCCATAGAAAAGGAAGTTAATAGACTTTACAAGGCAGGCATTATTGTTCCCATCAGATTTTCGGACTAGATATCAAATCTAGTTATAGTGAGAAAGAAGACTAGGGAGATAAGTCTTTGCATAGACTACAGAAACTTGAACAAAGTGTCGTTGAAAGACAATTACCCCCTTCCAAAAATGGACCATATTCTTCAAAGAGTTGTTGGCGCTTCCCGACTTTCACTTTTGGATGGCTATTCCGGTTACAATCAAGTTTTAGTGCATGAGGACGATCAGGCTAAGACGACATTCATCATACCTTTGGGCACATTCAAATATGCCAAGATGCCCTTTGGTCTCAAAAATGCAGGGGCCACTTTTCAGTGTGCCATGGACATAGCATTTTTAGACGAAAAAGTTGTTTTCCTAGTTGTATACTTAGATGATGTAACCGTATATTCACATTAAGATGATGAACATTTACATCATTTAAGAACCATTTTTTAGCAGTGTAGAAAGTTCATAATCTCTCTCAATCCAAAGAAAAGTGTGTTTGCCATGGAGGAAGGCAAACTCCTTGGCCACATCATTTTGAGAGATGGCATCTGAATCGACCCTTCAAGAGTAGAAGCCATTCAGTAAATTGATTTTCCTTGCAGCAAAAAGGAGATCCAAGCTTTCAATGGTAAGATGAACTTCTTACGAAAATTTATTCCTAATTTGGTTGAAAATCTTAGAGAAATTACCAATATGTTGAAAAAAGATAATGAGGTAAAATGGTTTGAGGAAGCCGTAAGTCTTTTCATGCAGTCAAGCTTGCCTTAACCACTTCCCCTGTCTTGATTAGTCCTGATTACACCGATGATTTTATCATATTTTCTTTTGCTTCTGAGCATACTATGGTAGCGGTACTAATGCAGAAAAGGGATAAAATAGAGCTGCCAATTGCGTTTTTTAGTCGTAACATCAGGGATGCATCTCTCAAGTACAATATCATTGAGAAACGAGCCTTGGCTCTGGTAAAGGTGATCAAAGATTTTAGAGTTTACATCTTACATTCGCATATTCTGTAACATCCCTCCCTTAATAATAAATAATAGATAATAAGAACTAATAAAAATAATACAAAAAATAATAATTAATAATA
>APFE030155241.1:52162-65782 GCA_000404065.3 Pinus taeda
AAATAACAATAGTAATAACCAAAATAACAAATAATAATAAAAATAAAAAATAGTAATAACCAAAATAACAAATAATAACAAAAATAAAAAAAATAGTAATAACCATAATAAAAGAAGGAAATTATCAAAAAGAAGGAAAGAAAAACAAGAAAAGCTAAAAGAAAATCAAAGGAAAGTAAAGAAAAAGCAGCATGTAGACACATGGAGGGGTGCATGTGGTTCCCCTTCTGATATGTTGTTCTATTTAATGAACGGTGAGGAAGATGGGAGGGGTTCGATCATTTGGATGTTCGATCTTTCATTCTCTTGGGTTCATGGTGTACTAAGACAAAGGAATACTGGCAGTAGTCGTTGATTGAGGGCTCGGGGGTGGCCAGTTGTAGCAGAATCCTGCACAATTGAGCCTACGGTTGGGAGGAGAGTCGTCCCCAAAATCTTGTGGTCACTTCGCAGCCGGAAAGTACAGGTATAATTTCATTGAAAGAATTGTTTTCTTTTTGACATTAATTTTAGTTATACTTGTGCTGTTACATATTCTTTCTTATGTGCCTAATGTGGCAGTAAAAGAATTCCTTATGCATAATGACCCGGAAGGTAGAAGAGGTAGATGGATAGCAACACTATTAGAGTATGCTCTTGAGATCAAGCCTACAAAGATGATCAAGGGTCAAGGCTTAGCCAAGCTCATGGATGAGTCAAACATTCATGCTCTAGACATCAACCTTATGGCAGCGTTATCAGATAATCAAGAAGAAGTGGATCTCATTCAGGTATTCAAAATCTTTCTCTCATCTCCGCGATATTCTGATATCATTTATGTACTTCAGCATCTGAATCCCCCTCCACACATGTCTAAGGCTAATACCAAGTCTTTGAAGTTGAAAGCCTCTAAATATTCTATCACGAATAGTGCACTATATTGAAAAGATCCAGGAGGTGTATTACTGAACTGTTTAACTGAAGATGAGTCCAAAGAAGTAATAAATGACTTCTGCAAAGGAGATTGTGGGGGTCTTTTGTATTGGAAAACTACAGCCAACAAAGTACTGAGAGTGGGTTACTATTGGCCTATGCTTTTTGCAAATATCTACAAGGTAGTGATGAGTTGTCACGAGTGTCAAGTTTTTCAAGGTAAAAGAAATCTTCTTCCCTTACCTCTACAACCAATATCAGTGAATGCACCTTTTCAGTAGTGGGGCCTAGATTTCATAAATGAGATCAATCCATCATCATCCGCACAACATAAGTGGATACTGACAGCTACAGACTACTTCACAAAGTGGATAGAAGCAATCCCAACCAGGCAAGCAACTGAATCAGTTATCATTCAGTTTTTAGAAACTAACATCTTGTCCCGCTTCGGTTGTCTTCATAAGATAATCACAGACAATGCGGCAGCATTTAAGTCCAAAAACATCACTGAGTCTTGTGACAAGTACAACATCAAGTTGGGACATTCTACGGCATACTATCTGCAAGGTAATGGTTTGGCAGAGTCCTCCAATAAGTCTTTAATTAACATCATTAATAAATTGTTGGAAGCCAACAAAAATTATTGGCATAAAAAGTTGATCAATGCATTGTGGGAAGATCGGGTGAGTAGTAATATATCTCTTGGGCTTTCACCTTTTCAGATTGTGTATGGAGTAGACACTGTTTTCCCTACATTATTGGCAGTCCCAATCATCAAACTGTTACAAGAAACGGGAAGTGAAGAGAAATATATGCAATGTCGGATCAATCAAATGATCCACTTAGCGCAGACACGGGAAGAGGTATTTCAGAACACCTCCAAGCTACATGAGAAGATAAAAAGGATCCATGACCGGAAAACAAAGGAAGATGATTTCAAAATCGGAGATGTGGTACTCCGTTGGGATGTTAGAAACGAGGACAAGGGCAAGTATGGTAAATTCGAGAATTTATGGAAAGGCCCTTATCAGATTTCAGCTTTCTAAGGAAAAAATCCTTTCTTGTTGGAAGAAATGAATGGGGAACCATGCTTAGGAGGACCAGTCAATGGTAGGCTCCTAAAACATTATATTTTCTAAATTTTCCTTGGTTTCATTGTACATACATTTTAAATTTATGCAAGGGTGAAGCTGAAGATCACTAGAGTTCGAAGCTCGAAGTGAAGGCCATGGAGCTTCACTGATTTTCTGCTATTTTGAAAATTCAATCCTTAGTCATGTAAGTCAGTTTTGAGTTAGTTTCGAGTCAGTTTTGAGTTTTTTTTTTACCATATTAGCCCATATGGTAAGGCTACTTGGTCTACGGTGTTCTTGGAACCTCCAAGGAGCTGCCATCAACAAATAAGGCCAATGTTAGAGTCAATATTTGCATACTGCCACCAGTGATCAAAATTTCTCTTTTTTATCATATTAGAGTCCCGTTTGAAATTTTTTACATTCCACTCAGCTCATCATGAAAAAATTTGTTCATTGATGGTAGTCCAAAGTCCAAAATAATTTTTCCCTCTCAAAAGTTTGTGTTTTTTGGCCCTCCTTCATGTGTCTTCCAGGTTACCATTGAACATGAAGGCTCATTTCATCACATTTTATATCAGTCAAATCCATGTGAAATTCAGTGATTTGAGGTTCCATTAGGTCACCTAGGTTTTATTTTTTCAAGGTCCAATAAATCACCATCTCACTGCATAAGGCCAGCAAAATATGAGAGTCAAGCAAATAATGTCTTTTTCAATTAAATAAATTTTTCCAAAGCATGTAACCATAGTTACTGAAAGCCCTAAATTTGATTTCAAGAAGGGATTTTATCCCAAGTTTGTAAATTAGAACTGTAAACAGATGTAATGATTTTTATTTTTGTTTATGTAATTTTATGTCTATTATATGTAATAAGTTACTTTTATTTGCATACTCAAGTCTATTGCCAAAAGCATCCCAAGCAGAAAATAAAAATCAAGATTGCCAAAGCATCATGCACCTGTCAAGAGAAAAAAGAGTCAAAAGGTCAAAAAGGCATTAATATGAGAATTTGGAAATGACAAAAAACATTAGAAAGTGGGTATGCAAAATCATAAATTAAAGTCCATTCAAGTATAAAGCCTCTCAAGACATTCATGAAAGCCTCATTTACACTCTAGTACTCTCACAACTCTTTAGCAAAAGAAAATTGGTGACTTTAAGGCGAAATTGGGCAAAACAGAGCAAGAGGACGCATTCAGCAGGGTCGTTGCACGTTTAGCCTGGTCGCTGCACTCATGTAGAGGTTGTTGCGCGTTTAGCCTGATTGCTGCACTCCTGTAGAGGTTGTTGCGCGTTTGCAAGAGATCACAGTCTAATTTATAATGACGTCACGCTCCTATAGAGGTCGCTGCGCGTTCGACCAGGTTGTTGCGCCTTTGCCTGGGTCGCTGCGCATTCACCTGGAAGGAGCCAAACATTCTAAAAACCCTCCATCGCCACCAAGTTTCCAAGTTAATCATCATTCACTCCATCAAATCAGGTTGGTGGAAGAATTACCCACTCCTTCCCTCCTTTGTTTTCCTACATAGGGTTTTAGGTTGTTTTCTATTTTTCCTAAAAGCAAACCCTAGTCATACATTCCCACCATCTCAAATCACATTTCCTAGTTTTCATCCCTATTCCTCCCTCACTTAACAACTATTCCATATCATCTCCCTCATTCCACATATCCCCATTTCCTCCTCATCATCTTTGCTCACATCATTCTACATTTCCAATACCCACAGTCCATTCTATCATTCTCCTAGGGTTTTAAAAGCAACAAATCATGGCAAAAGAAGAACACACAAGTCAGAGTGATGGAGAACAACAATAGAGGAGGAAATATAAAAAATGAGGGAAAATCATTAGATATGAACCAACCAACACAAGAGAGCTCATGGCATCTCCCATCACTGTCCCAAGCTTTAAACATATGGGTTGTTTTTGAGTTTTGTGGGAAGGTGGAAAGGACACAACATCATTTTGAATTGACCAGACAATTCATTATCAACCTCCATGGCAATCAAGCAACCTTTGCCGGTGTCACCTTTACCATATCTTCTGTTATCATATCAACAACTACTGGGATCCTAGATGTTGGGGAAAAGTGGTTTAAACAGGAAGATTTGGATTATTGCTACTATGAGCCATATCTTAAATCTAGCCATAAGAATGAAAGGAGGAGGATTTTTCCTTTCTCTTACCTCCTAGACATATATGTTCCTGTGATGAAAATCATCATGAAGTACTTCACATGTGAGGGTAGGTTTTCTAGGCTCTATTCCTATCATATTCGGTTACTCATGCATTTTACAAGAGTCAGAATGCTCAATCTGCCCTACTATCTTTACTGGGATATCGATAAGATGTCATACATTGCCCGAAGGAAAGATCATGATCATCAAATGCAAAGCATATTTCACCATTCTCTCATCAAAATGATAGTTCTACACCGCCTTGATCAGCTTAACATTGCATGGGACACTTTCATATCCAATGAGATTTTCACAGTCCCACCTATTCAGCATAGCCAAGAGGCACCTTCATCCTCTCATCCATCCACCTACATTCCTCCACCTTAGTCCATACATCGTTCATCTTCATATGATATGTCATCCACACCATCACCTCCATCATCACCATTTCATGAGCCTATTCATTCACCTGGCAGAGATGAAGGCACTAAGTAGGAGCATCTTGAGCATGGTGAGAGCAGCAAGCCCAAAAGGGTTGGTTCAGGTACCTTGGCATATACCTATCAGAGAGGGCACATGCAAGTGTTTGCCCCATTGATTGTGGGAGGGGCCTTTCCTTCTTTATTGATAAAGCAGGTACAGAAGGGTAAGGAAAAAGTTGTAGAGGCAGAGATCCAACAACACGAGGAAGACCTCCATGAGATAGAGCATGATTTTCAGTTAGTTGACACAGATGAGCATGATGACAGTAAAAGCACAAATATTGTCATCAAGGAGAAGAATGCACTTATAGGTGAGCTCAAGGTCAGCTTGCAAAGGGCCAAATGGATCATTTCCTACTATGAGCATGAAAATAGGCAGTTTGAGGTCAAAAATGAACTCATGGAGATTCAGCTTAGAAAGGAAAAGAGAGAGGCTGAAAAGGAAAAGGCCTTACTTGATGAGGCATATGGGCAGTATGGTGAGCCACTTGATGAACAGGTGCCAAGAAGAAGGCCAAGGACTAGATGCCTAAAGAGAGCCTTGGAGCAAGAAAGGAAAAGGGAGGAAGAACTAGCCAATTGGCTCACCTTGAATGAGCAATTTGCCAAGATGGTAAATGAAAACCGAGAATATTGGCTTGAGAAGGGAAATGATCATCTGGAGAACTTCCTAGACAAGGCTAAGAAGGATAATGATTCAAAGAAGGATGGCAAAGCACTATGCTATGAGAGACAAAATTGCAAGGGCCAAGCTCAAAAGAGCTCATGCAAAAATTGAGGCCTTGACCAAGCAAGAGGAGAAAAAGAGGTTGGATATCCTTGCCAAGGCATCACTCCATGCCTCAAACACATAGCCAGTTATTAGCCCACCATTTTTGAACAATTTTGGCAAGATATGTTTTGTTGTGTTTTTCGAAGAAATTTTGGCACAATCAGCATGCTCAAACGTGCAGCACCTAGGACGTTGCGCTTTTGTTTGGAGCATACAATGAGCAAATGGTCAGCATTTTTGGATTCATAATGATGAAGACATGCACCCTGTACTTTTGCTAAGAATTTGGAGCAAAACTAGTCAGTCAAAAGGGTCAAAAACTACCAAAAAATCACCTTTCTGCCTCTTTTTTGGCATGGTCGCTACTCGTTTGAGCAGTCTTGGGAGATTGGAATTTTGGAGGGGAAAATCAAGCTCATTTTGAAAACCAAGGGCAGTTTTGGAAACTAGAAAGGATAATCTTTCGAATGAGCTATCCTGGGCTAGATTTGGACATCGGGAAGGCAGTCAAAAGTCAGCTTGAAGAAGATGTTGCGCGTTTGACTAGGTTCACTGCGCATTTAACTAGGTCGTTGCGCGTTTAACTAGGTCGCTGCGCATTTGATAGTTTTCCACAATTTTCACTATTTCATTACAAGTTGAATTTTACCCATGATAAATGCATTTTTTACCTATGTAATTGATCCAAATGATGTAATTATTATGTTTTTACTTTTATCTAGGGTAGATACATCGATTAGATGGCCTATGTGGCATGTAATGAATCAGCTTGCTAAAGTGAGGGATGAGTCACTTTGACCACCCTACACTCCAGCTACCAATTCAGCCTTTCTTGAAACTGCTCCTCCACTCATGGACTCGACCCCTGAGCCTAGGATGAGTTTGTTGTTGCCCTATATTATGGATTTTCTTAGTTATTTTACAGGTTGGATTCAGTAGGGATGCTATACTAGTGATCAAACACTATTGTATCAGATTTTGGCAATTTTCAATAGATGAGTTGCAGCTATTTTTCTGGGATACATGTGGTATGAATTTTTAGCATTGTTTCTTCTTTCTTATCATTTGTATGAATGTTTTATCAGTTCATAAACTATTCCATGTCTGTTATATGGTAATTTACAAGTTGATAGGTAGAATACATGTTTTCTCATGCTCTATTTTGGGTAATTTATCATACTTTGTCCATTTTTCCTCAGTTTAGGAAGAATACATCTTTTATGCTCTTCCTAACTCCTCATCAGTCTTAAACCATCTCATCAAATCACCTTTTAAGTGTTAATCTTTATGCCTACCTTGCCCCTTTGAATGTCTGCAATCATATCTTATTCACCCTGACCTAGTCCCTCTGACCTAAAACACGCATCCTTGTGACTACCCAACCAAAATCAAATCAAACAACCCCCTGCACTTTACATCTAGCCTAAAACCATAATCTATCCAGCCCTCCTGGTTGTGATCCTTTAGAGAGAGCCCTCTCCGGCTTGATTAGGCTAGCTACCAAGCTAAAATATTGGTTTCTGGTTACCTCAGTCAGACTCTCCTCGACCTTGGAGATCTGGAGGAGTGATAGCAAGTTACACTTGAGGGATCATATCGCATGATTGTATATATATCTTCAGCAGGTGGGCGGTTATTGTCACGATTTGAAGCCCGAGGCGAAGGCCCTAAGATCTCGATGGTTTGCTGCCATAAGTAAGTTTAGTCAATAGTTGGTTTTTGAGTCAAAGTTAGCTTTTATTTCAGTTAATCATTTGAGTGTCTAGTGTTTTATTTTGACTCCATTGCCCAATGGATGAGGCTACTTGGTCTATGGTGTTATTGAAACCTCCTAAAGGAGTTGTCATCCCCAACTGGAGCCAATGTTAGTGTCTGCCAATCCTGTCAATCACCAATGATCAAATGTATTGTTTCAAAGTTTTTTGTTAGGGTCCTAGGCCAAATTTTTATAGTTTCAATAGGTTTTCAAATAAAAATTTGGTCATTGGTTAGTATGTCTAGGTATATTATTTCTCCCATCAAATTCATGGTCACAAATTGCCATTTTGGTCATGTCATCACTCCTTGTAATGGGTCATTAATGAAGTGTCTTGGTCACCATTTGGTCATCAAAATCATCATTATGCATACTGCAAGGTTCAAATGTCCAAATCCTTAGTTTATCAATGCATTTGATGTCATCATTAGGTCAAGTCATCAAAAATGGATCATAAAGAGTCATGTCATCACCTAGGTGATAAGCCTCGGTATTGCAACAAGAATGTTGCAACTCCCAAGGCTACCGACTTTAATTATCAACCCGAGGTTCGTACAAACTTAAGAGGTATCGACACTATATGTGCAGCATACAATGTGTCCTTCCTTTGCTATCATGATGTAATGGAGTGCATGTATTAACTCCAAACCCTGAACTAATTGCAGAAAATGAACTGAAATGGAGACCCTAACCTATTCAAGAAATAAAGTACAAGGAAATAAACATATTCTAAGTACATAAAGATCATGAACTAAATGTAAAATAAACCTAACTTAACCCTATTTATCACATGTGATGATTTAAACTAATTGAGCATGGAATATGATCTAGAGAGTGTTAACAAATGTGTGCATGAATAAATATAAAATAACTTTTTCCTTTTTATCTTTTTGCTTGAAAAATGTAAATGCCAAATCTTGCTTGGTTCTTTGGCAGGGGAGATAGGTGTGGAGGAAAAGGGGCACAATGGTTCAGATTGCTTGGAGGGCAAGTAGGGGCCTAATCATGGCTTCTAGTGATGATTTTTCTCAATTCGAACTCAAAACAGGCCACTACAGGTTTTCCTACATGATGTCTACAGGAAGTACTAGTTCTTATAGGATCCCCTATTTTATTACAAAAAGCAGGTCGAAAGCTTAGGAAGTGGTCTAGAAGGTGGAATTGAGCTTGGGAATGGTGGATAATGGAAGAATAAAGCATGGAGGTGGTGGACACTACCCATAACTCAAGCAAGGGCTTCAAGATCGGTAGATTTGGTCAATGGAAATGGCAGTTTACATGGGTGGATGAGGCTTGGATGAGGCGAACGAAATGAGGTCTCCCTGCAATGTAGAAGCTCCTGCAACAACACACATTATTGTTTGCATCTATCCACAAATTCATCTATACATGGGAAAGATTTATTAAATAACGGAAAATTAGTTAGTCTAAAAATCAGAAATTCGAGAACTAGTGAATTAGTAAATCTATCAAATGCCTAACCTAATCAAGTGAAAATGCAATGGGGTAAATTTTGTTATTAAATATAATTTTTTTTTTTATCTAATGCAAGTGGAACCAACGCGATTGAATCTCATTAGCATGCTCTACAAAATCTCAGAAATTTATTGTTCTTTGCTAAAAAGGAGTTACATAAATCTAGATTTGGGAATAAGAAGACTAATCCAAGTAGATCAATGATTACTATGAACTTCCAAAGCTTTTACAAGGATGAAAAGATGCTTGTCATCCTACAAAAGAACTTACATCAACCATTTAACCCAATCCTACAACAAGAAATCATTAATACTAAATGTAGAAATGGAAAGAAATAAGAACAAGAGATGCATGTGAATAAGAAGTGAAAAGAAGGAAAGAAAATGATACAAAAGGGCGTTGAGGCTCTTGGGATGGTCAAGCCCAAGGAAACTCAGAGACCTATGGAGGAGAACAAGATTTAGAAGCTGAACATGACACCAATCTTCATTATTTTCATCAATACAATTACATCCCTGTAAGAAAATACAATGGAGCTGCAAAAATACGAGTTCTCTCCACAAGAAGACTAATCAAAATCTATCCCTAGAAGCAAATTCAACTTGGTACTTGCACAAAATTATTAGGAATAATTCCCCATTAAAAGAGGAAGCCTTCCCCACCAAAATCCCTTAATCAGTGGATCTTGTTCCCAATACTAGGAATCTGCATTAAATGACAGGGAACACATTCCTAAATTTTCTCAATCATTGGATTTCCACAATCTATGCCATCATTCCATAATATATTGTTGATTTATTATTTAATATTGATCCTCCTGTGGTAGGGAGCAAGTCCCTAAATTATCTCCTCCTCCAAATCTTCATAATCTACTCAATATTCTCATAATATTCCACAAAAATAAATAATATTAGGCACAAATATGCAATTATTCATAAACCTTCCTAATGAACATATTAAAGTTAAAAATACATTATCTAATGCAAAAAGAGAGGTTTAATGTGTTGAAGGATAGTCAGATGGGCCTTAATTTATGTTTAATTCAGAGACATGGCCCTTAATTTATGTCTAATTTAAAGGCCCATCACTAGGTCACCATCATGGGAGTTAGTAATTAGGGGAAAAAGTGTTCTAATGATTCCTATGATACATTTTGTTCCTTACGAAGATGTAACTATGCATACTAAAGTATTAAAGCTAAAGTACACTCTCTTATCGTTCCAGTTTTCAAAAAGACAAGTGGTGTCACATCATGATCCAATGCAAAAAATCGACCTCCATCCTATAAAAAGACCATCCAAGCACTTTAATTGCTCACTTCACTTTCATTGAGAATCTCTCCACCTTCCTACCATTCAGTGTCATCATATAGCCCAGTAAATCACCCTCTCCTAGGGTTTTGCTGCATTGGTCTCCTAATCATTTTGCTTCATTTGTTGTGGTAAAACCCTATATTTTATGCTCAAACACCTTCCCTCATACTAGATCTATCTCCTTTGACCATTCCCAGGCCCATTCCCCTCACTTCCCTACAAACCCTAGCCTATACTACACTTTCCTAGACTAGGACTGTGTTTTCAAGTTTTTACCTTTTTCCCCTCACTCATTTCCCAAATTCCCACATCCCTACACTCCCTAAGACCTATCCCTACCCCAAAAAAATTCCCCAAGAATTTAGACAACATCTAACCCCTTCATTCCCCTCCCTCTACAAGACAGCCCCAAATCCCCTGTTTTCCTAAAACCAAACCCTAATTTCTCCTCTTAGGGAGCTAGGGTTTTACCATGGAAGCAAAGACCACACACACTGAAAAGAAGAAGTACAATAATGGAGGACATGTCTCAAGGGTTGAGCCATCAAAACATCAAAGAGATCAATGCCTCACAAACTCATCAAGAGGTCATTTGTTGCACACATGGACAATATTACTTCGAAATCAGTTTCTTAAATAATGAATATGAATTTTACAAAAGTGAAAGAGGTTTTTGTAAATAATAGAAAATATAACAAAAACCTCCTTCATTTTAACATAGGTATCATATAATAAATTACTTTTTGAAAAATGGAGGAGTTTTTTGTTAATAATATACGTAAGACCAAAAACATCTCTCAATTTTTCCAAAAGGTTTATGGTTAGAAATATATTTCTCCATATGTGAGGCTTATTTTCGCAAAAGACCCTAAAATTTTGACATACTGCCAAAAGTGCAGTGAAATTTTGTTGTGCTTTTTCCCTAGGCCCCCAAATGACAAAAATCATATATGGTTAGATATATTATCACTTACACATGTCATATATTCCACTTGTGAGCCATGTCAGCCTCCAGTTTCAGAGAAAAATGCCAAAAACATGCTAAAAAATGGGTTTTTGCCACTGTTTTGACCCCCTCGCTGCACATTTGGGGCAGCCTTCAGAAAACTCATTGTTCTCAGCCTTGGAGAGGTCATTTTGCATGATTGATGAGTCTAAAGACAAATAGGCACCCTCGGATTTCTAAACCTACCTCCATATCAGAAAATGGATCAGGAAAAGTCACTCAAAAATGCCCTCAAACAATTTGTTGCGCTTTTGTAAAATTCGTTGCGCTTCTGTCAACAAGTGAACATTTCGATTTTCTTTGGTCAAAGTCAACATTTTGAGATATAATTACTCCTCTATGGTATTTGTATGATGTAATCAAATGTAAAAGAGTTGGTTAATGTTAATTTCATGTAGATTCATGGTCAGTTAAGCTTGCAAAGTCAAAGTGAATCATTTAGGTCTAAATAGGGAGTTGGTTCTTAACTTCCCTAGTCTTAGGTATGGTTGGAGATATTGTTGTAAACAGTTCCTATTATGGTGGATTCGACCCCCGAGAGGGGGAAAGTGGTTTTTGATCTATATGTAGCCTGATCTAAGTCATGGAGAGGGTTGGATGTTTGAGAATCATAGCTTGGAGCTAGTGTACACTCTTTTGTAGTAATATAACAGGAAATTGCAGTTATTCTCTTGGGATTCTTGTGGTATGTTTCTGTGATAGTGTTTTTCTTTGTTTATCATTAAATTGATATATATTTCTCTTTCCTATCATCTCTATGATTTTCTTGCAATCATCTCATAGGTGTTTAAACATAATTCATAAGTTATATGATATGTTTTGATGAGATTTTCATGCCAGTGTTCATTCTTTTGATGAGTGAATTCATGGTTACATGCTCATTCTGATCCTCTATCTTTTCATCCCTACACCCCCATGACAACCTACTTATGTAACTTAGCATACCTACCTTGCCCCATTATATCTGTTGGACACCTAATCCTCAATGGGTTAGTGTGGAAGCCAAATAGACAAAAGGAGTCCAAGAGACCTTGGGATGTGGAACCCAACGTTCACAATATGTACTATAAATGTATATCACTTGTTAATAAAAATATATTTTCATGTTTTATCTTTCAGATTATGTTGCTGCCCATGTGTGTTTAACATGGTATCAGAGCAGTCGTATTCCTGCCCTGCACAATTTCTTTGAGCCATTTGTTTTATGGCCTTTATGTGCAGATCATTTCTGCCATCAATTCTGCATTTCATGAATATTTTCTCAGCTAAATTTTAGCTACAACTTGTTATTTCTCCAGCGCCATTTTTATTCACCTACCTCCTTAAAAGGCTCATTTCCCAAACTAGCCATCTCTTCCCTAGCAAGAACGCACCTTTGACTTATCATTGTCGGCAACCTTGGATGGTACGATTTTACGGCCTTTTATGGCATGCGTACGGGCATCGGATGCCCTCCCACGCTTCGGGACATGCATGCCCTGTATCCAGCCATTTATTCCATTTATCGAGCGCATTGCCCCAAAGTCTCCATATATTACTGCTACAGCTCGGCTCGAGGTCCAATCTTAGCCCTGACCTGACAGTATTCATAGGCTCGCCGATTTTCTTGCTGGCTGAAAGGGACATGACTGACCTTGATGACCATAATCTTGGTATATATATTTTTTATTATAAAAAAATATAATAAAATAAATAAAAAAAAACCAGGACTCTTTGTGGTTTTCTCTTAGTTATTCTAGTTGGGTTTCTTACAATGGACTATTTTTTTCTTTTTCTTTGAAGAAAGTGGCAAGATCAAAGAATATTGATTCGTACCCTAGTCAAAGTATTTATATATGAGCATTCAAGTCATATCCATGACATGGTGCTATAGTTGTTGAAGTTTTGATAACCATCATTTCTGCTTTGAAAGTGAAGGAGTATTTGAAGGATCCAAGCAAGTCTGCAGTTGTTGCTGCCCCAGTTGTGGCATTGTATTTAAAACTCACTATAGTTTTTGTCTACATATATATGCATTGATTCCTTGATTCGACTGTTGCATAAGAGTTTGGTGGGTTGTATAAAGGTTGTGATTGTTTTGACAAATAAAAGTAATCTTTTGTGGAGAAAAGTTTAGTCGGTTGTATTGTCAGAACATAGTGTTGGTCATGAGTAAACTCTTATTTTATATGGATTGTAATTAGTGCTTGTTGGTTGCACACTGATCATTTGTTGCACATTTATAAAGGATATTGTTGTGTACTGTGAGTGGGTATTACTTTTCTGCACTGAGTAGTAGTTGTGATCAGTTTTTAAGTTGTAAATATGACATTGAAGAAAAAATGGCCAGAATCAATGAAGTAATAGAGTTCCTCAAAACTCTAATATTGTCTACCACTCATGATACATTAAAAATCAGCAAAGTTTCTCTCACAGACATTTAGGTCCGTCTACAAAATGCACAAGAGAAAATTGATTTTTTGTAGCTCGAAACTCAACGACAACAAGAAGAATTAAAACAGAGGAGTCATTCTGAACCTATTTCTGTTCAGAACAATGAAACAGACTCCCATAAACAGCAAGACAATATTGTTGAAGTTCATTCAGATCCAGTGCCCAATAAAGCAGCAGTTGTACATGCAGATGCAGAAACTCAGTCTGCACTTCCCAA
>APFE030155241.1:66469-105572 GCA_000404065.3 Pinus taeda
CTCATACATAACCCTTCGGATTAAGGGGGGAATGTTGGACACCTAATCCTTAATGGGTTAGTGTGGAAGCCGAATAGAGTAAAGGAGTCCAAGAGACCTTGGGATGTGGAACCCAACGGTCACAATATGTACTATAAATGTATATCACTTGTTAATAAAAATATATTCTCATGTTTTATCTTTCAGATTATGTTGTTGTCCATTTGTGTTTAACATATCTCTGCATTTGATCATTTGAAACCCTAGCCTAGTTCCTAGACCTTTGAGTTTCATTCAACAAACCATAAATTCATACACCATTGAGCTTAATATCTAGCCTAACATCTTATTTCCTCTCCAATCACTTCATTGGTTGTGAGATTCCTGAGAGATCCCTCTCTGATTTGGTAGGGCTAGCTACTAGATCTAAAGTTGGTTTGAGGTTACCTCTGTCAGTCTCCTTTCTCAGCCTTGGGACACTGAGGAGTGCTAATAACAACAACAAGGCCCGCACAAGTTCTGGACAGAGGCTAACGTAGAAGGAAGTGTGAATTGTTGAGGGGACAATTTTGGGTGTTGAGATTAGTTATGGGTGAGGAAAATTTCTCATAAGAATTTTGTCAATGATTCTCTCACATAAGATTTCCAATTTGACATCCAAATTTTTGTACTCAAATTTGTTGTTTCATAATAATAATAAAACCCTCAACAATTGCCTCGGTTTTCCCGTATTAGGTTTTTTTGGGGACAATTGTCCAAAAATAACAGTGTCATATTTCATGTGTGTGCTAGGATTTCTCAGTTTCCAACATTTTTTATTTTCTACAACATTTTTATTGTGAATAAATTGCGCTGTGAATTATTCATTATTTGCAGTAGCAAGTAACTTCTTAATCATTAACAAGTTAGAAGAATAATTTAATGTTATTGCATTTCAAGGAATTTCCACAATCATGACCCTGCGATGAGTAGCTAAGGTTGATGGTGGGTCACCGTTTTCGAATCTAAGTCTTATTGCAAGGCATGGTTATCGAGTGCGCTGACAAAGCACAAAAGAGGAACTCACCATAACCTAGAGGTAAATCATTTGAGATCACGAAAGGGTTGCAAGCACTAACATTTTCAAAATTCAGTGTTATGATTAGAGATTCCAAAACAGGGTCTTGGGAAGAAGTGATGTCTGCCAATAAAAACAAGGCCACAAGAGCTGGATTTGATTGTTAAAGAGCAGAATTCCAAATGTGTGGTTGTGTGATGGGAAACTAAGGCGACAAGGAGGGTGAGGGTTTCTTTCCATTTAAGGAGATTGAAGGAAATAGAGGTTTTTGGAATTGACAAAGCCAGTGGGCATCGAGGAAGTGGATAAGTGCCAATTCAACAAACATAATGATTACAGGGGAGGAGGTGTGGAGTCGATTACACGTGGGTCGTAGGTCGTCGTCAGTGGGGAGCTTGTGCTATTACCAGTGCTGAGGAGAGGAATAAAATAATTGATGGGGCTCAGTATTTTATACAAGAGGCCACACGTACGATGGTGTAGATCACAAAAAGAAGTGTGATAAGAACTAGTTGTATGTGACCAGTCATGGATGGAAGTCGTAAGGCGAATTTGCGCAGAGAAAATGATCGCATACAACTAGCTTAAGAAAGGTTGTATTGTATATGTTGATTACACAAAGCATGAGTAAGAAAACTATGACTTTGTGACTTGCAAGGTTCACTGGTGTGTGATACCAAAGTTCCCATGTGATTTACATACTAGAGGTTGAGGGTCACAACGTGAACTAAACAAGACAGTTGCACATTGGTTATAAAATGTGACTTAACAACTTGAGAAATAGAGCCATAGAGAAATGTCACAAATCACTATTTTAGGGCTTAACTTGAACCTTACCAATGTGACTAGTGACTAGGAGAAAAACCTAAGTTCAGGCCTTCTAGGGTAGATTTTTGTAAGTCCCATGGAAACCCTAAAAATGTAAAGAGAGTGTGAAACCCCAAGAGACCACAGGCAAAGGTTGAAAGAAGGTTCAATTATAGGGGGTCTCCAAAATTTTGAAAAGGGCTAAATTTTGGGGCTATTATAGCTGCTACAACAACTTTATTGTACTTTATATGTATTAAGAAAAGTTGAAAGTGTTTTTTTCCGAGTTATAAATCTTTTGTGTTCATGTGTTCAATATCGAATGATTAATGTTGTGATTTATTTATGGTTAAAAAATGGTTAAATATTGATTCACACCCCCTCTCAATATTTCCAATAGGGGTTTGGCCTAAAATGAGAGGAATGCACTGAAGTGACATTGGAAATACTTCTAATAATGCTTACCGTATAACAGTCTTAGTTGAACATTGTCAACACTGCTAATTTGAGAGGTGAAACTACCATACCATTACCATTGTTGAAGAATGTAACTAGGTTTGGTCTTCATAGATTGTATTTGAGTCATAATGATATGCATTTATCAAAAGAAAGAAAAATAAATTATTATTATTATTACTTATTACTTATTAAAGCATGGGTTTCATGCTTAGGTCATCATGTTTTAGGTCAAAGTCCCCGTTAAGGACTTATAGGTTTTTTCTTGAGTCATTAGAGTCATTTTCCATTTAAAGAGACCCTTCTTAGGCTTTTGAACCATGTAAAAATAATTAATATTGAGTAAAATAAGTTATTTGTCACCTCCACACCAAGTCGCCCTCAAACAGGGTAATTTGACCTCACCAAAAGACTATATATATTAGAGCAGTTCAATTCATTTGAAAGACTCACTCACACAAGTTCGATATCCAAGAAGAAGAGCAAAAAAAGTGTGAAGTTGTAGAAGAAGGAGGAGAATTGTTGGAACAAGGAAGATCAAAGTTTTTGAGTTTGTCTCTCTCTCACTTGTGTGGATTTGCTGGCCTATTTTTTGGAAGGACGAAGATATTGTTGGGTCGAAGATTTTTCTGGGCTACTGCTAGGTCGAAAATTTGTGTTGGGCTATTGTTGGGTCGAAGTTCTATCGTTGCATCTAGGTCGAAGTTGTTGCCCGACATTTATCATTTGCAGAAGAAGGAAATGATTGACTTGGTGTGGAGGAAGTCTGTGTCTAGGTCAAGAAGTATTCGATCATCTCGTTAAATTAATAAGGAAGAGCTATTGACTGGGTTTTCCCCTAGATAAGGGTTTTGCTCTGGCTTTCTACCTACATCTGGTGTATGTGAACCTTGTGCTATTGTTTTTGTAATTGCTTGATGAACTAAAGATAAAAGAGGAATATAAGAAAACATAAGAATATCACAAGTAATTATCAATATGAAAGAAAATCTTTTTGCCTTTCTGATTTTTTAACATGGTATTAGAGCTAAGGTAAAGAAGAAGAAAAAAGGTAGCTTGAAGATTTATTGAAAGGAGAATAAGGAGTTTTAAGAACCTTGAATAAAGGGTCATCAAGGAAAAGGTTCAATATCTTCAATGACAATGTCTAACTCAATGAAGGGAGAAAAAAAACTAGAAGGAGCTTCTAACTAGAGGGCATGGAAAAAGAGGATAGACCTCATCCTTGAAAAGAATAATGTCTTGGATCTAGTCAAATGAAAAGTAAAGAACCTACTAATCAGTCTAGTGATGCAGAAATTGCAAAGTTCAAAGAAACAAAAATATTGCCCATGACACTAATGGTGGATGGAATAAAGGATAACCTCACCCCCTATATATCCAACATAGATTTTGCTCAAGAGATGTATGAGGCACTATCCAAATTATTCGCAATAAAAAATCTTGGTCAAATATCAAGCCTTAAGAATGAACTGAGATCTATAAAGATGACAAAAGAAGACATTATGTCATCCTTCTTTGTAAAGCTAGAATAAGAGATGAACTCCAGGAAATTGATGAGATAGCACCTAAAAAGAAAGCTTGTAATCACTGCGTTTCTAGGATTACCAACATCTTGGAGTGCCTTCTCATCAGGTCTCAACAGTTGGAAGGAAAATCCTACATTCGAACAACTATGGAATTCATGGAGTCAGGAATAAGTCAGAATTTCTCTAGTAAGCAACAAAGGGAATGAAGAGGAGAAAGTTTCAAATGCCTATTTTGCTCATCATAAGAAAAAAGGATCATTTTATAAGTCTAAAGGGCCTAGAAGGAAGATAGACCTATCCATAATCGAATGCTACAAGTATCACAATATGCGTCACTATAGAAGCAACGGTCCAGAAAATCCTAGAAATAAAAAGAGAGAAAGGGAATATGTAAATGTTGTTGATGAAGGACCACTAAAGAAGAAAAAGAAGGAATAATCCAAAGTCAAATACTTATTTTCTAGGGACTCTATCCTTCTACTCTAAGTTTTTGAATTGTTTTGTATTTGATTTTTAGTACTTATAGGTTTAACATGTGTTGGAAAAACATTGTTGAATTATTTTGTTAAAGTTATAGGTATCCCTCAAGTATCTTACTCCTTGTATTATCTTTTATATTTGGTTTTCCTTTTCTTATCTAGATGTGTTTACACTAGATGCTAATAACATTTCTTTTATATTTTCCTTGTTTAGGAAAATCTTATTGATATGCTTAAGGGCTATGAAGAATACCTCACAAGGCAATTCATAGAAGTTCTATTGGAATTAATGTCCTATAAGGTTTGTCTAGAAAAAACTCAAAGGTATGTTTTAGATCATAAGTTTTGTTTCTATTCGTGATAAAGGTATATTCATTCATTATAAGAAATCTACTTTACATTACTAACAAGTGTTATGTCTAGGACCTTTGAATCATAGAGATTGTTTGGATGATTAATCATTACATTGAATCTACCCTCGTTAAAAACATCATGTTTGCAGAACCCAAAAAGATTCTTTGTAAAACCCTAACCTAAGGGTATGCTAATATGAAAACCCTAATCTACTTAGGTTATTGATGAAACCTATAAAATACTAGTCTTTTGATGTTTGTGGTTTTGATGGCAATGTCATGTTTGGAGCTTTAGTATTATTATGAAAACCCTAGTCCTTTAGGGTTGGATGGTAATGTATTCCTAGACCTTGAGGTTTTGGTAAATTAGTGTTTATGAGTAAAACCCTTGTGTATCGAGAGTAAGATCCTAGGAATGAAACCTTAGGTGTATGTTTGTCTGTCTTATCAGAACCCTAACCTAATCTATATTGTTATATGTTTGACTTTAAATGTATTGATATTTGTGTCTTGGGTTTACCCATAGTTTTCAAACTCGACCGGTCTGAACCGGAAACGGTCAAATTGGTCGGTTCATTAACCTTGGCCATCAAACCAGCCGATTCATTAGCCCTTTCCATCAAACCGATTGAAAAACCCGGTTTTTTTAGCGACACACTGGTTTTTTGTTCTAACCAGCCATAAACCGATCGCTTTATGAAGGAACCGACTGATTTTCCCATAAACTAACCGGTTCCTTCATAAACCATCTGGTTTATTGCCAAACTAGCTACGAACCCCACATAATGTAGTTTTGTGAGTTTTGATGTCGTTTTGAGGGAAATTTGGGGTTGTTTCCCTCAAAAAACAACCCCTCAAAGAAAAGCATGCCTCCCCTCTCATTTGCCTCACACATATCAACCCTAGCAACACTAGAAACCAATGGTAATGTTAAATTATTAAAGTAAAAGTGACATTTCCTTTTACTTAAATTTGTAACATTACCATGAAATGACTCAAGATGTTTGAGAGTGGTTTTTACCTCATTGGATTTCATATGGAGAAACTAGAATTTTAGTGTTCACTCAAAATTCAACAAACTTAATGGTTTTCAGGATTTCATGGTTTAGGGGTTTGCAATGTTTCCATTTGATTCTATCATGCATGAGGGTATGGGAATGGAATTTGATTAAGAGCATGAAGCCCTTTAATAACCTTGATGTTGGTGTTATTGATTTTTGAACTTTGTTGATGTTGGTGGTATTGATTGTTGAACTCCTCTACCATGGCTAAACAAGAATGTGCCCTTCACTCAAAGGAAAATAATTGGTTAGGGATGCTAAGCTTTTTATACCACATTATAAGGGTGAGGAGATGAACGCTTCTCTCAAACCAAAATCACTAGTTAGGCAGGTTAAACTTTTTCAATTTCTATCATATTCTAAGGTTGAGCAATCCAGGTCTGAAGACTTTGAGTGAGATGATGCTTATGTATCTCTTGTTGATGATCCCATTTTTACTATTTAGTAGCGCTGAATCAATGATGAGTTTCATGAGTTATCATGTTGATGAGTGATTTGTAGTTTTGATGTCTATTTCTGCTATTACTACTACCACTATTGCTAAGATTGCAGAGGAGTTTTAGGAGTCCTCAAACACTTTGCCAGATTATTTATGTAGTTCATGTTGATGATCCCTTGTCTAGTAGTGGTGATGAGTTTGATCATGTTGATCACTAATATGTGGACTTGTAGCAGGCCAATGACCCAATAGCTTATAACATTGTTTTTGGGCTCTAGAGGCCATTTAGAGCCTCATTGATTATGTATTTTGTTGCTGGTATGTATTGCACTTGGTTCCAATTTGATATATTCACCTTTACCTGGTATATAAATGAGAAAACCTTGCATATTTTATCTCTATTGGTTTGGAATCATGGTTTTAAATATTAAAAATTGTTTTTTTCATTAAAAGCTAATTATTTCATGCATTTTTTTAAAGACCAATTCATTGAGATCTGACTAGTCCTGGTTTGACTGGTTTCAGTTTGAAACTCAATTTGATAGGTGGACCAGTCCGGTCACTAGTTCTGGTTTTTAAAAATATGGGCTTACCTAATAGATATTGTTGTGATATGCTTGTGCATGATTATGAAATCTTAGATATACGTGCTAACCAAAATTGTTGATGTTCATAAAGTTCTAGGGCTTGTAACTAAGCCCTAGTAGAAGTTTGAATATTCCAGGATATGGTGATAGTGTTTCCATTATGATGATAAAAATCTAGGGTTTACAACAAACCCTAGTAGAAGTTGGTCATTTAGTTGAAACCTTAGATTGTGATTGGTATTTTTTGTTGACATCTAAGACTTAGTATCTCAAATATGGAATCTAGGGTTTGCATTAAATCCTAGTAGAAGTCTAACATATGAATTATAAAGTTATTAGATGCATTGTAAGTGTGCTTGTTTGAATGGCTTATAGGGTTTGCAATATATTATAGTAGATTATGTCATATCTCTAGAATAAATATTGAGACCCTAGATATAATGAAGATTGTTATCCTGATTAAGTTGCTCAAAAGTCTTGATGATAAAGTCTAGGGTTTATGACAAAACCATAGCAAGAAGTTGAAGTATAAAAGTATGTATCTCTTGTTGGTTATCAACCTAACTAAGTTTGGGTATTTGATGTGTAAATTCTAATGCTTCCACTATTATATTATTATGATATAGTTAACAACATGCTTCTATATATGCATTTGGTTGCACTTGTTGTATAAGTTGTGCAGGTACATAATCTTCAAGATGATGAAGATGTTCATAAATACAATTGATTTGATTAATAAGCGTGATGAAGGAAGCTATATGATGATGATCAAGATGACTTTGAAGGATGGAAGCCACGAAATATTCTTTGATATCATAGAAAGAAGTTGATATCCCTAAGTTAATAGGGAGCCTAGATAAAAGAAAGAAGGATATCTCGCCAATGTAGAGGGATGGCATATTATAGTCATGATGGATACATTGAAGAAATTGTAGAATGTATATTGAGGTGTTATTGAAAGAAGGAAAGAAGGATTCCGTTGTAGAAAATGTTGTTGCATGAGAAGTAGGAAATGAAGTTGTATGACTTAGGAATCTTCTATCAAGATTTGTTTGGGAAGCCTTTAAGTCCTACTGTGATAAATTGTGAAGGAGCATCAGGATGTTTGAAGACCCCGAAGGTTTGTGTTTACTCATGAGTATTTGAAAGGTTGTTACTAATTGGGATTGTGATTGTTCAAGTAAATCTCTCAAAGTTTTTGACAAACATGCTTGAGGTTAGAGAGATTCGATGTGTTGAGGTATTATGTGTGAAAAATTCCCAGGAGGACATCTAGGCGACATATGTGTTGATGTCTAGTTCTCAAAGTAGTAGGGGGGGTGGCGTTGGTCATAGAGCTCTGACCTTGCATTACGCACCTAGTTCCCTGGGTTGATGGTTAGCAAGTAAACATAATGGTACCTAGATAGGTTGAAAGCTTTAGTCCATCTTAGTCCCACCCGGATAAATTGACCTGGTCAAGAATCTAGTCTGTGGCACCACAAGTTCCTAAAATCTTCATGGTTCATGTGTTTTGAGATCTTGCATGTACTTGTATATGTAAGTATGAATACCTCCCTAGTTAAGAGGGAGTGTTGAAGAATGTAAATAGGTTCGGTCTTCATAAATTGTATTTGAGTCATAATGAAATGTATTTATCAAAAGAAAGAAAAATAAATTATTATTATTATTATGACTTATTAAAGCATGGGTTTCATGCTTGGGTCATCATATTTTAGGTCAATGTCCCCATTGAAGACTTCTAGGTTTTGTCTTGAGTCATTAGAGTCATTGTCCATTTAAAGAGACCCTTCTTGGGCTTTTGAATCATGTAAAAAGAATTAATATTGAGTAAAATAAGTTATTTGTCACCTCCACACCAAGTCGACCTCAAACTAGGTAATTTGGCCTCGCCAGAAGACTATATATTGGAGCAGTTTGATCCATTTGAAGGACACACTCACACAAGTTTGATATCCAAGAAGAATAAAAGAAAAAGTGCAAAGTTGTAGAAGGATGAGAATTGCTGGAAGAAGGAAGATCAAAGTTTTTGAGTTTGTTTCTCTCTCACTCGTGTGGATTTACTAGGCTATTTTCTATAAGGATGAAGATATTGTTGGGTAGAAGATTTTGCTGGGTTGCTGCTAGACCGAAGATTTTTGCTAGGCTACACCTAGGTTGAAGTTATGTCGTTGCATCTAGGTCAAATTTGTTGTTGGAAAGTTATCATCTGCAGAAGAAGGAAAGGGTTGACCTGGTGTGGAGGAAGTTTGTATCTAGGTCAAGAAGTCTTGGGTCATCTCATGAAATTAATAATGAAGAGTTGTTGATTGGGTTTTCCCCTAGATAAGGGTTTTTCCCTGCCTGTCCACCTACATCTTGTGTTTGTGATATTTCTGCTATTGTTTTGGTAATTGCTTGATGAACTAAAGATAAAAGAGGAATATAAGAAAACATAAGAATATCATAAGTAATTATCAATATAAAACAAAATCTTTTTGCCTTTATGATTTTCTAACAACCATGTAGTACTCGAAGGCCCTTCTCTAATCCAGAGGATCATTATATTGTTTGTCATCCATATGGATGCTTTCAAAGTGGAAAACATGGAGGAATTAGCTCTCAAGACCATTTTTACCAACGGGACTTAGTTTGGCAAATTGGGGTCTAAAAACCTTCCAGGAGCATTTTAAGACATCACATGATTTTTGTTTTTTTGGAAGGGGGGTTGGGGGGGTAAAACTTTGATGCTTTAGCGTAGAACCTTTTTTCATATTCTACACACGTATACCTTTCCAACGACACAACAATCACGTCAATAAGAGTCCGTATCTGAAAGTTATTCATCTCAGGAGTTGACCTTTCTGTTTTCACCCCTATAATTCGAGAGGATGCTACATCAGGCCCCAGTATTCATGAAAAGGGGATAGCCATGTGATTATTATGTAGAAGAATCTATAAGAGTCTATATTGTAGCTTTGGTTAAGAATTGTGGCAGTCAAACCTAACCACTAGTAGGTTATTGGTTTGTGTTATAACCGGACCACTAAAAGGAAAAGGGGTTCAATTTTTTCAAGTGTATTTGTTCCATAACTGAGTAAAATAGCTAAGAAGGACAGGAGATAGAACACACAAAGAGGATTTGTGCATTGTAGCAACCCACAGTCCACATGTCATACTTCTCTGTACTCGCAAACATTTTCTATTCAAAGAAAGACAACAGAGCGACCTCACCTTCTAGCTAGGTTTTTCTCTCGAAGGGGTCTCCTGGGTCATATATTGTGTCAAATGTGTGTGAGAGATTTTATTTTGTTCTCTATTTTCTGCATAATTTTAATTCACATGCATACATTATTAATATTAATTTGCAAATCCATAAACATAAAGGGAAATAGAGTTGTATTAGTGTAGATTTCAGATTTTAAAAATTATTTTATTGGATCTATTGTGACGAATTGTCTAATGGAATGTCCATGACATTTTACATATCATATTGGTATCAAACTAGGTTTATTTGGGTATATTGTGGAGATTTCCACGCAATCTAGATCATCCAGGACAAAAGTCATAAAACCTTAATTACATCTAATGAATCTGTGAATAACCCTTGTGATCTTGTAGAGGGGAGGTTTTCGTGGCTAAAACAACAAGTATTGGATATATATCTTAATGCAAATCTCCCCATGGAGACCTTGAGTAATAATCTTGGGATATTCAGGGAATATGGGGGTTCTGATGCATAGGACGAATCATAAGGGGGATCAAGAGATCAAGAAGAAACAAAGTCTAGTGGAAGAAAATACCTGAAAAATATCAACCCAATTTGAGTGTCGTGAACCAATCACACTCCTTATTCAAAATGGAGGCGAAGGTCGACATTAAGTCGTACCATGGTGAGATCAATGCTCTGAAGCTAAATCACTAGTTGTTGGAACTGGAAGTGTGTTGTAGTGTCCATCATATTGAGGAAGAACAAAAGGTTTCATTTGTACAACTAAAATTAGAGGGCCCTTCCCTAACTTGGTGGGAAAGCCACACGGGGACCCTAATTTTGGAGGGAGAGCCTCCACTAACTAAGTGAGAGGACTTTAAAACATCGATTAAGTCATGGTTTTACCCTATTGGGTATGTAGAGGACCAGTGGATTCAATGGCACAACTTCAGAAAAAAACTAGGGCAAAGTGTGCAAGAGTACAACACATAGTTAAGAAAGATGGGCATATTGTAGGGTATTTGGCGGGTCTACATCGCCATCTGCAGGAGCAAGTGATGTTGTTAAAGGTCAGATTGATGGAAACAATTTGTGTACAGGCACATTACCTAGAGAACATAAGTTTGAAGAAAGGGCAATCAAGTGGATCGAAGCAGAAGGAGCATCATGATGTTTCTAAGGAGGGGAAGAGGAAGCGAAAAGGGGTAAAATATAAAAAATATGGCAGCCATGGTACATCAATGGAAAGACCCCAACAACTAATACAACATTGACGACCATACATAGGAGAAGTGTTGGAAGTTGCATATAGAGCTTAACCCAAAGAATAAAAAGAAAGACAATAAGAAGAAGAATTTCATGGCCATTGATTCGAGCAACCAAGTTGAAAGTAGCTTGAACTTGGATGAGAAAATTGTCTGTACGTTAATGTAGAAGGAGGTGAATTTGAGTAGTCTTTAGCAACAGGAAGAAAAATAAATGAACAAACTCTTCCATATAAAGATGCAGGTCAAGAAGACCAAGATTGATGCTCTGTTTGACTCAGGATTGTTGGGAAATATCATTGCAGCAATGTTGGTCAAGAAATTAGGATTGGAAGTTCATGAACATCCAAGTCGATATCCACTGGGATGGGTAAACAAGGATATAGAGTTGAAGGTAACAAAACAATGCAAAATTAGATTCGCCATTGGTGTTGATTTTATTGATGAAGTAAAACTAGATGTGGTTTCCATTGATGTATGCAGAGTCGTGTTTGGGAGTCCCTACATGTACATGTGACAATATTCATGTAGAGATCCAACCAATATCAGCTTTTCAAGGATGGAAAATCATTCACCATCAATGCGCACAAAGGCAAGTCAAAATTTTCGCTGGTAAGTACCAACCAAGCCAAGAAATAGATCAGTTCCAGCAAGAACTATGTTTTATTATTTTAACGAGAAAATCAATTTGTATAAGAGTCAGTAAGAGGCAAGGAATCCCTGGAGGGGTGTACTAAGAAACATAAATAACATCTGGAAGAGTTTCCACAAGCATATAGGGATGTGTTTTGATATCCTAAAGGGTTACCACCTAAGAGGGAAGTGGAGCATGAGATCCAGCTACTGCAAGACTCCCCATTGCCAAACAATGGGTTGTACATACAATTTTTTTATAGAAACAAGTGAGGTGAAGAAACACTTGCAACAACTACTACAATAAAGTGTCATTTGGTCGAGTACATTACCATGCAGGTCACCCACCATCATTGTGCTAAAGAAGGATGTGACTTGACATATGTGTATAGATTACAGGGCATTGAACAAAATCATGCTCAAGAACAGGTACCCCCTACCTATAATAGATGGTATACTGGATCAGTTGCAACAAGAAAAATACTTCACCAAGCTAGTCTTAAATTCTAGATATCACTAGGTTCGAGTTAAAGAAGAAGATATCAGAAAGACTTCCTTCAAAACCAGCCTAAGTTTGTACGAGTGGTTAGTCATGGCATTTGGCCTATGTAATGCAACAACTATGTTTATGATATTAACCATTGATGTATTGAGCCCTTTTATAGTTTCATTTGTTATTGTCTATTTGGATGATATAGTGGTATAAAATTCTTCCCAGGAGGAGCACATCTCACATTTGACATAGCTGCCAAAGATATTAAAGAAGCACCAACTACTAGCAAATCTCAAGAAGTATGAGTTTGGATAATATATTTGGTGTTTCTGGAGTATATGATAGGTGGAGGAGAGTTGAAGATAAATCTTACCAAGATGGAAACCATCATGAAATGGTCGATGCCTACTAATGTTTCTAAGGTCATGAGTTTCTTTGGGGCAACACAGTACCTGAGGAAATTCATAGCCTCATTTTCAGTGGTAGTAGTGCCACTCCATGCCATAATAGCAAGTGGTAAGAGTTTCTAGCGGGGAAAGAGTCAATAGAGGGCCCTCAAGGAGCTAAAAAAGAAGATAAGTCAAGAACCAGCTATGGCATTACCAAACTTGCAACAACCCTTTCAAGTGGAGACAGATGCAAGTGTGTATGTTATGGGAGCAGTTTCGATGCAAGGAGGAAGGCCTGTATGCTACCGTTATGAAGTATTTCAATACCCTACCTACCACAAGGAGCTTTATTCCATGGTGTAAACTATGAAGAAGTGGAATCACTATCTCATGGGAAAGGAGACAATAATCCACACAAATCACCATCCATTACAATACCTGTAGACCTAGAGTAAGCTACAACAAACTATGCATTACAAGTCGATGGGGTTTGTACAATAGTTTCATTCGGTGATCAAGTACAAGAAGGGAAACACAAACAAGTTGGATGACATGCTCTCAAGGCCACCCACATCAAAGATCGCAACTTTGGGGACTCTTATGCCCATAGAGTTATTAATGCATAATGCATACATAGAGGCATATTCAAAGGATGAGGACATCAAAGAGGTGTTTCAATAGTTGCAGAGTCAAAGTCATGTGCACAATGGTGACAACACTGTTGACTACCTTGTCTAGGACTAGTTACTCTATAATTTGGATAGTTCTTAAAGGTAAGTGATTGCAGTTGATTAGAGAGGCTCACACCTCCAAGATTGTAAGGCACTTTGGTGTAGGGAAGACTGTGGCCAACTTGCAGAGGTGTATGTATCGGCCCAAGATGCAAGAGTAGGTAGCTAGGTTCATAAGAGGATGCATACTTTGTTGTACCAGCAAGCCTAGCAACATGAAACATGGTCTATATCATCCCTTACTTGTACCCACTTGTCCTTCAGATGTTTCCATGGACTTTGTGGGAGGTTTACCATCAACTAACAAGGGACATGACTACCTGTTCATGGTAGTTGATAGGTTAAACAAGATGTGTGTTCTAATGCTCGGTAAAAAGACCATCAATGGGCAAGAAGCAACAAACTTGTTTTTTGGATAGGTATGGGTGCACTTTGGGATACCAAGGAGCATCATTTTAGACAAGGATACAAGATTTCTCAGTGCAACTGGACCACATTGTGAGAGAAGACAAACACAAATTTGAAGAGATCTATAACATTCCATCCATAGACAGATGGGCAGACATAAGTAGTCAACAAGATTTTGGTGCAACTTCTGAGGGGATACAACTAGAAGCATATGAAGACCTGGGATGAAAATCCGGTATATATACAACATTCTTACAATGAAACAACCCACACTTTTATAGGAAAGTCCCCATTTAAAACTTGTTTTGGATATTTGCCGCCTTCTCCTTTAGACATTGCATATGGGCAACAAGGAGGAGTGAGGGAAGATCTTACAGGAGACGCCTTGAGGGTTGAAAAAATTATAGAGAAGATAAGGCATATCCATATACAAGTACAAGAGACACTCCAGAAGTCACAAGAGAAATATAAGGCTAAGCATGATCAACATAGAACAAAGAAATCATTCAAGGAGGGAGATAAAGTATGACTACAATTGAACAAGGATAGGTTACAGGGGCTTGGTAAGAAAATCAAGGCTATGAGGTATGGTCCCTTCAAGATACTGGAAAAGGTGGGTGATAATGCTTATCGTCTCATTTTACCACCATACATGCACATTTACTCAGTTGTGAATGTAGAGAATCTAAAACGCTATGAGCCTTCCATGCTAGATCAGGAAGAGGAACATGTCCTACCATTTGTGGATGATTTGGCACTAGACGCTTAGGTACAGTTGATAGAAGATACAATTTTGTAGAAGATGTCCAGAACTACAAGATAAGGGCACTGTGACCTTTGGAAAATTGGGTTGAAAGGACAACTTCCAGGCAAAGCTAGATGGTACACCAGAGAGAAGGTGGAGGAAAAATTTCCTCACCTCATTTAGTATAATCTTTTGGGGACCAAAATCCTCCTAAAATGGGGAGGTGTGATCCACATTGGATCATTATATTGTTTGTCATCCATCTCGATGCTTTGACAGCGGAAAAAGTGGAGGAATTAGGTTTCAGGACCATTTTTATCGGCATGACCCAGTTTGGTAAAATTGGGGTCTTAAACCTTCTGGGAGCATTTTGAGGCATCAAAGTTGTTTTTTGGGGGGTAAAAATTCGCTGCTTTAGCGTAATACTTTATTTCTTCTTATTTTCTAGATCTTCATGGTGCAAGAATTATGTCACCCACATTTTATATGCGAAAGTTTGGCCACTCAGGATTTGACCTTCCTATTTTCACCAACATAATTCTAGAGGATGCCATGTTAGCTCCCATTATTTATGGAAAGGGGGCTAGCCCCATGATTATGTTGAAGAAAACTCTATAAGAGTCTATATTGTAACTCTGGTTAAGAGTTAAGGTAGTCAAACCTAACCACTAGTAGGCTATCAGGTTGTGTTATAACCGAGCCACTATGAGGAAAAGGCATTTAATTATTTAAAGTGCATTGGTTCCATACTAAGAAAAATAATCGTGAGGGATAGGAGATAGAGCACATAGAGAGGATTTGTGCACTGTAGTAGCCCACATGCCACAAAACATACTTTGTACTCGCAGAAATTTTCTATTCAGAGAAAGAGAGTAGAGCGACCTCGCCTTCCAGCTAGGTTTTTCTCCCGAAAGAGTTTCCTAGGTCATATCCCGTGTCAAATGTGTATAAGAGATTTTATTTTGTTGTTCTCTATTTTCTGCATAATTTTAATTCACATGTATACACTATTAACAATAAACTACAAATTCAAAAATCTAAAGGGAAACAAATTTATAATAGTGTAGATTTTAAATTTTTAAATATTATTTTATCAGATATGTTGTGACAAACTACCTAGTGGAATATCCACAACAATTTAGGGAGCATCCTCTCCAATATGCCTCATTCTTTGGTGCCATGACCTAGTGTTTTCTTTAGAGATTATGGGAGTTTTTTTTTTTTCTTCTTTAGCTCCACTCTTAGGAATAACGAAATTGTTGCACCCATCACTAATAGTGTTTCCAAATAGCTTTTATAGAGTTCCAATATGAACTCCAATTGGCAATATCGTTACTCCTCAAACCATCCTACATGTATCATTTTTCAAATATTGTTTTAACACCTACATCACTCATCTTTCTTACAAAAAATAATTTTTTGGCCTATCCCAAAATGTACATGACACGCGTGAGTGTTCTAATCCTTTCACCATGAGATTCAACTTGACTTTTCGTCATCCTATGATTCTAGTTGATGAGTCCCCTTTTAGGAAGACATAATTGCCATCATATCTTTTATACTTGCAAAACCACTCCCTATAAGGAGTCATATGAAAGGATGCCATTGAGTTGACCAACCATGGCTCATGATCTACTTATGTATTTGAATAAGCCAAATACACATCTCATCGTTTATTTGAAAAAGTTTTTGATTATATAGAAAGAGCATCATCAAATTCCTTTTGTTTATCTAGCAATTTTGGATCTACAATCTTCCTTGTAATATTATTCTTTTCCACATCTCCAATATAGCTTTATGAATTTTCATAAAAATTTAAATATTTTCGTATTATAATAAAAAAATAAAAAATAATCCATCATATTTATTTTTATTATTTCCCCATTATAATTAAAAAAACAATATATCATATTTTTACATTAAAACTCATCTAACTTATAACACTTAGCTATATTATATATAATTTTATAAATACTATTATTTCCGATTATCCTACAACTTTTATTCTTCATTATAATTTATCATAACTAAACGATAATTTTTCATTACAACTACATCTACCTTATTAATTTTCTAAAATTTTAATATCCTTACCTACTTTATAAATGTCATAAAGATGTTAAAGTCATAGTTACTAAGTAATGGAATCATATAGTTGTTAAATTTGATAAGATTATAATCTGCAGTATTTTGCCACTAAAATCAAACTTAAATCCATTATTTCAATATGGACAAAACATAACCCAACTATTATTCACGTCGATAAATCCATTATTATAAAACCTCTAAACCACAACCCAACTATCAATCAAGTCGATCAATTGGTTTAAAATACTAATTAGAGATTTCGCTACTGATTTTTCCACGACATACTGTAATGAATGAAAGCCTAAGCTACTTCGACACTAACCTGGCAATAACATCAATTTTTCAAGGCAATCCGCTCTGTTATTGCCATTCATTGATTGTTCTCCTAACCATGCGTTGCTCTACCAAACCTGCACTCCCATCCATAGCGTTCCTCATCATATTTATCCAACGTATGAATTCTGAAATTTCCAATCCCCTCTCTCAATCTCTCTGGATGTCCATAAACAAGAGGCTGTTGGGCAGGTGACGGTAAAACAGGTAGATGGTCCGAGGTTTTATCTCTCTTCATTCTTGCTCTGCATATCCAACAACTTCAAGGCGAATACGAAAATCTCATGGAACCGAGTGACAGTTAGCCACCGATTAAAATCATCGGCTCTTCGCCATTCGTGCTATGGCAACTTCAGGGAGGATGCTTACTGGCAGCTTACTGCGCTTTCATGGGCGTGATGGGCAATTTATAAGATATTTTGTGGCAACGGGCTGGTGTACAGTCAAAGCGGAGCAGAAACCTCAACAGACAGGGGCAAAGATTTGCCGCCTTTTCAGTTTTGGAGATGTTGCTAATTTGTCCCTGAACTTCAATGCTTTAAAATTATCAGTAAAACCTTATTCTCACAGCAGAAAATGGCATTGCCTAGGGGAACATGCGATGCACGATTCCCCAGCGGACGATATGCATGTTCGAAATTTTTATTCTATATTTCAACTTTTATTTTCAAATGCCAAAGCAAATGAGACCATCGCGAATTTTATAATCTTGGGAAAATTAATCTATTTCAAAGCATTATGCTTTTTTTTGGGGGTTCAAATAGATGCTTTGTGAATATTCGAGCTCTTAAACATATGGCTGAATGTTTTCCTTTTCGGTGGATGTAGGATGCTCAGGGAGCTGTAGCACAATTGTTGCAAGAATTGGGTGTTTCAAAGGAAGATGCAGTGGGAATATCAAGTAAGGCTCCAGTTTATATTCGTGAGCTCGTGGATGCTGTACATGAGTTGGATGATGCCCATCTTTGGAGTTCTTGGCAAGGAGAGAGCGAAGGGAGTGCAATCGAACACGACACATTCAGAAATAAAATATTGCAGATAGCAAGAACAAAGCGTGATATGGGGATTTTTCCATTCTTGGAAAGTATAGGTGTGAATCCGTTGTCAACACGGCACATCTCTCGTTATTTGTCTGCAGAGCCTTTGACCTGCCTCATTCAAAAGGTTCGTCTATGATATTGAAGAAACAGAGGAAGCGAAAATTGGTTAACTTCTAATCCATTTTACCAAGTGTTACTTCACTTTTCAGGGCTTCAACATATTAAGGCTGACTTAAAGCTCACTCATAGTACATAGGTAGTAAAATTTAATGCTCACTCATAGTACAGAGGTAGTAAAATTTAGTAAAATTTAATTGCATAGCAGGCCCAGGTTCTATCATTCATTGCCATTTATATACTCAGATTTCTCTATTGGCTTAGTTGTTTGGCGCAGTTTCTTGTGTATTTTGATGTGCATGCTTGAAATTTGTTTTATTGTTGCTGCTTCTTTGTACATGTCTCCGAATTTGCTGTAAATTTCAATTAGGAATATTACAAACCCCTTTTAGTATTTCTAATAGTCGCAACAAGTTCATTTCTCTATTTCATATTTTGTTTGTTGTCCTTTTACTAGTCTAAATCTTTGCTTTTTGTCGTTTATTTTTGGAGATGCCTTAAGACGCTCTTGCATTGCCATGATCACTTGCTCGTGATCCATCCAGCCTTTGTTGTTATAGTAGTGCTTGTTCTTCCTGTCTTCTTTCCTAGGATTGGTTTCTGGTTCATTGACTTAGCTCTACATATTTGGGTTCATTCCTCCATTTCATTATTTTGTTAGTTGTCCTTTTACGATTCTAAATTCTTGCTTTTTGTCTTTCCTTTTTAGGAGATTCCTTAAAGTGCTCTTGCATTGCCATTGTTGCTTGTACTTTTTAATCCCATTGACCTAATCTGGTCATTTGTGGATATTGATATAATTTCCTACTTTAATTAGGTATTTTCCCTGAAATTATACGGTATGTTGGGTTTCACTTGTCTCATGGTTAGTTTCATTGATTTTGCACGTTGTTATACATTCTAGGATGAACATCTCTGGTTAGTTTTTTTGCAACTGTTATACATTTTGATCTCTACTTTTATCTGGAATTGACAGATTGATTTTTTCAAGGAACTTTTTTCTCCTGCCAATTTTGAAGGGAGGAATATCAGTTACATGATTCGGCGTATGATGATGCAGTTGTCAGTTTCTGCTGATGACAATCTTCAACAATCATTATCATTTTTTGAAAAGGTTCTTGTCTTTTTACTTCCATCGTTCATTGATTTAGCCTTCTTCGTGTTTTATGCTAACATGGTGCATTTTATTGTCTATTGTCAATCACAAAGTCTATATTATAGTCCTTCTTATCATGCATACATTTAGCGACATTCTATATCAATTAAACATTCTGCTGTACAACACATAACCAAGAGGATTCCATGTGTTTGTTGTGATGATGCTGAATTCTCTCAATTTTGAAGATGTTGCTTATGCATTGTTTCTGATTTTCATAGATGGAAGCTAAGCGTGGAGGGTTAACTGTGTTGGATTCTGGAGATGGCATTTTAGCACGTCTTATAGAATCATTTCCAAAAATTCTTCTTCAAAGTATGGATAAGAATTTGAAGCCCACAGTAGATTTCTTAGAATCTACTGGGGTGCCCAAAGGTTTTGTTGGAATGGTATTACTATGCTTTCCTCCAGCTATTTTATATGATATCGGAGCAGATATTCAGCCTAGGATTAGGACTTTGAAAAAGGTATGTTGATTGATTACTGACATGCAACATTTGTTTATTGGTCAATTGATTACTGACTTGTGTGTGTGTGTCAACTTTTAATGTTTACCTAGAGTAAGTAATAGTTGGGCGTTTTTTGTAAAATAACTATTTGAGAGCTTTGAGCTAATATAGTTACTGATTTGAGAGTTTGCAGATCACTGTAATGATCGTAAGTTTTTAAAAACTGCTTGTGGTAGTTGTATTTTGTTGAATTATAAATATGCTTAGATGCTTTAGCAAGGATTTATCAATATTGGTGATGGTAGCAGTGCTGGACATGGGAAAAACATGGGAATGATGAACTTCGGTCTAGGAAAAAAGGGTACTTATCTTTTTCTAGGTTTTTTATCATGACAGTTGACAGGGATTTAGCTGGTAAATATATTCTCCTCGCAAGAGGATTTTCAGGCAATTGTTTTAAGCTTCTTATAAAAACATCTTTGGACTATAAGCCTGCCAAACAATGGGGGCTGCTAAGGTGTCATTTTCTGATAGTTAGATTCTAGTAGGGTGATGAAGTGCAGTCATTCTGAAATAACTATCTTATTTAAGTAAGCCCTGTTCTTTGTTTTAAACAGAAGAAATGTGAGGAAGGGGATATATATTTTTCTAATAATAAATTTGTTTTTTTATTAAATTTTAACTCTTTGCTTTTGTAACACAATTTAAATAAGAAGGAAAGAATGACCTAATAAGAAATATTCACAAATGCTTTATATGCTATTAAGTTTTCTTTAGTGTTCTATGTGTACTATATTGGTTCCATTGATATGTGCTAAACAACCCAAATTTCATAATGGGATGAAGCTATAAGTTGAATCATTAATCAATGTGCATTTTAAACGAATTAATATATATGCATTCACTCATACCATTTGGAAAGATAAAAAAGTAAAAGAAAGTGGTATCTCTTTCTCAAATGTCTCATTAGAACTTCCACTATGTGAGTCTTCTTGATACTCGAAAGGAATTGGTAAAATTTTTCATAAGCTAAAACAGACTAGGCTCCAGATCAGTGAGATAGAGGATCAACACAAAAGATCTGTATTCAGTAATGTGAAGGCATGAATATGATAAGTTTCTCCATCATGATGGTCTTGCTAATAGCCAATTGAAAGCTCATCCAGGGTTCCTAAGATCTGAAATTTACAGCTATAGAGAAATGGGCATAGATTGCATTATTGTATGAAAACCTAAGACAGATTTACCCTAGTTTGCAATATGTAGCTGCTTCAGCCTGCAGATAAATAATTAGAAAGAAGAAAGATTGAGAATTTCTGCTGATGTCCACCAATAACCAAATTAGGCCAATGAAACTTGTTACTCATCCATATACATGGGTCACCCTAGGAGGAAAATTTTCCCCGTGTTTCAGCTTGCCATCCAGCAGCCCTACCATGATCCAAAGATAGTCAGCTTCAAATTCATCTCATCCATTTTCTGGTCAGTGGATTCTTTGATCTCGCCTACTCATCCAATGAATGTGGGTCATCTATTGTGAAGTACCCCTTAGCCACCAAAAAGTAGATAACCCATAGGAGAAAGTTTTGCCCTCCTTGGACAGCTAGCTAGCCAAGAACCCTATTGATCAGCACATGAAATGATGCCATAGATCCTCCACCTATTGTTCCAGGTATATTGCTTTCGCCCATCCGGCATACCTTCTTGAAGGAAGGTGGGTCATTCAACATCAAATACTTTAACCGTTTTTGTAATCATATGTTTTTACTTAATATTTTGGGGCATATTGTTAAATTTCCAGTGTTCTATGCTTAACACAATCACTTATTACAATTCTTCTTCAATTTGCAATCAATTTCCAATATAATTCAATCTTCCAGCAACAATAAACAATTGTAGATAGAACAATAAATCAAATGCACAATAGAATGTTAGTTATTGTAGCATCGGATGTGTTCTAGCTTTGAAATTTTGTGGAGAGGCTAGAATGCGTGAGATCTCCAAAACCCATAAATTGTTTTTGGAAATTCCACCTAGAAATAACTTAATTAGATTATTAGTCAGTTTTTAAATATTTCCTAAGTCTAAACTTAGGGAATATGATTAATTAATCAGAATTAATTAAGTTAAGGTGTGAATGTTCTAGAAATTCACAGGTATCGACTTCAAGTTAATCCTTGCTATCAATTAAGATTTAATTGTGGCTGTTTTGATAATGGTGTCATATTGTGTGTGTGCATCTATTTCTTCCTACGTTTTTATTTCTTCCGCAGTATTTTATTTGTGAAGGTTGCAGTGTATTTAATTCAATATTTGCTGTAGCACACAACACGTAAATTGTTTAATTGAATTAACAATTAGAAGAATTAACATCAATTGCTGCAATAGGATTCGGGGTTAGCTGAATTTTCACATAGAAGACAACCAAGAACAACAGAGACACAAGGTTTGGTCAAAGACCAGGGGAAAACCCCACAAGGGGGAAAACCCCTTCCAAATTCTTCTCCTATTGGATTGTTATCAAATGTTTAGCAAATATTTAAAAGTAGCTAGGGCTTGAGATTCCCAAAGATTCCATCGTTAGAATTGCCTCAAATTTGGAGGAGAGGGAGGGGACCCACCAACGCAGTAGCCTATAGGAGATCGAATTTTTTCCTTGGGTCAATTCCTGAGAAATTGATGCCCTAAGTGACCTAATGGGGCTAGACTTGGGGAAAAAGAGGAAAAAGGTTAAAAGGGGGTTGAAATGATCACCCTTTTTGAGGGATCAGTGCCTAGTTCACTTGGGGATATGGAGTCAAGGATAATGATGAGTAAGAACTTGGTTTCTTAATCAAGGAGGCCCAGAAAGTCAACTTCGTCCAAGGTTGAGAGAAAGAAAAGAAAAGTGACCTTCAAGAATTTATACTTCAAAGCAAATGGTGCAAGCTTCTCGAGATAAATAAATCTCTAGGACATTTCATTCATATAACATTGGCCCATACATTAAATTAGCTAAAACATGCTCAATTCCACATTTCGATATTGCACCAACTAGCCCTAATTTTAGCTATATGTAGCAACAAGAATAATAGCATCAAAATTTACTTACAACATTATAGAGTATATCCAACCAACATTTCGTTTGCTCAATAAAGCTCCAAGACAAGAGAAATAGCCCAAATCCATACATCAAAATTCATCCATCTCCAAAAATATCCACCAAGGAAAAAGTGCGAAAATTCTCTATGATTAGAGAGATTCCAAGTCAAGTGATGATACAAATGAATGTATCTAACATCAATATATAGCCTCCTAAGAAGTTCGAATTAGCCTATGGGCCCTTAAAGATAAAATAATGTGCAAATATTAACTCCTAATGGTGTCACGCCCACCATACTAGCTCGTAATGTAAAAACAAGCCTCACAAGGGGCCAAATAATGATGTATGCATGTCGTAGGGCCCTCCAAAGGCTCAATAACATCTTGAAGTGCCATATTGACAAATAAATTCCTCGGAATATGATGGACAAGGGGGTGGCCCCTTGTTCTCCAAGTAGTAGACCTGTGGTGCTCTCAGTCGGTCTAAGGGTACATCAATGACCCCATGGGTCTCCATATGAATCATAGATGTCTGTAGATGCTCTGCAATGGTCCAGTTTGTGGAATGAATGCTGCCATGACATCGTATAAGTGTTGGGACATGTGCCAAGAGTGTGGGGCTCTTGTGGGGGCCTGCTGGGCATAGTGTACCAATCATGTCGCCATTGTCCTAAAAAGTGGATCACTAGTAGTCTTTGAACATCCATGAAGATTTGTGGAGTGTAGTCTGCTGTTGTGGAGGCCCATGGCTCTCTATGCACACCCTACATGTGCCAATGTGTACCTCTGGGGGTCAAGATCCCATATAGAGAAGCCAAACCCAAATGGAAACCACTTGCAATCCTGCATAAGATCCAATGCGTCCCCCAGGCTTCCAGTACAATCAGTCATTAAAATAATCAGGTAAAGGAGCTTACAAACTGTGGATAACAAAGTGGGCACTTCATGATGGCATGGCCTTCCTTAGTGGGCTTTGGCGTGTGCTAGTGTCTCTAAACTCCAAAGGGGGTTATGTTGATTTGGGGTAGCATCAGAAGTGATCTAAGCCTCAAATTTTGCAGGGAGACTTGGGCACATGTATTCCAAAGAAGCCAGAAAGCGTTTTCGGAAATTCCACCCATAAGTGATTTTATTAAAATAATTAATATTTTTTAATGGGGTTCCTAAGTCTAAACTTAGGAAAATTAAAATATTAATGGATATTAATCTAATCATGGGTGAAACTTCTAGAAAAAGACACGGATCAAGCCAAAACGATCTAAGCCTTTGATTAAGATTTAATCTAGGCCATTGGTTGTCCAACAACAAGATATAAGGTCTTGAGGGTCATCTGGAAGACACACTGAGAGATCAAGAAAATCGATATTTTGAAGTGAGAACTTCTTAGGAGGAAAAATTGATTGAGGAGATTTCTTGCAGCAGAGGGGCAGTGAGAATCCGGAAGAAGGAATTTCCGGAGAGTACGAGGCAGAGGGAGGACAAAAAGACGTCTAGAGGAAGGTCGACGCTGGCCCATGTAGTGCTGACACAGAGGTAGCACAGTCCTTGACGGGAAATTGAGTTTCATGCTAAGGGAAGTCGAGTTTTAGTTGCCGGAAGACAAGGTGTGAGTCTGGGAGGCAGAAGATCGATTTTCTCAGCCAACAGAGGATCCGAAAGAAGGGCAACGTAATACCCAGCAAGGGTGACGCAGAAACTGCCCGGAGTGACATAGTTTTGCGCAAAGGCCACACAAAGGGTGACGTAGAGCCTCTAGTTCAGCAGGATCAGTCACTGATTCTCCCAGTGAAAGGGTGAGATCATTTCACCAGTCTTTTGTTCAATATTCTCTTTGTATTGGATTTGCTAGTTGAGCATCCATGAATTGTACTCATATTTTCTCATGCATAATAATAAAACCCTTAGAGCTGCTACATCGGTTTCCCTGCAATGGGTTTTTCCATGGACATTTGTCCAAAAATAACGATGTCCTATGTGTTTGTATTTCCTTGCTCAATTTCTATGTTTCAGAATCATATTTAATTGTGTGTAGGCTGCTTTAGCAATTTACTTCAATATTTCAAGAAGAAATCTAAAATAAGTTTGTAATGTAATAAACAATCTAGGTGAAGTAGATTCAACTGGTTGCAGTAGGATTCTTGAGATTGTTAGATCTAGGAATTTTCACAGGTTAGCCAAGTGCCTCATTAGATGGTTTCAACCTGTAGAGGGGATAATATGTCCAAGGTACACCCTTCTAATGGGGGTGGCAAGTGACAAATAGGTGAGATGCAATAGGGAATGAGGGGGGTAACCCTGGGCCACATAATGGGGCATAGGGGTAGCTAGATAAGAGGAAGCCCATACCTGGGTATATAATGTATAGGAGGGATAAGTCGTGGTACATGAGGTGCCTCGACCTTGATTTTTCCACCCTTTTTTATGTGCCTTTTGCCTTTTATGAATTTTCTTTAATTAACTGCTCGGGGCTCAAAGGAAAAGAGCATGATGTGTGTAATATAGCAGTGATTACCCCTTTTGAGGTAGGGCGGTTCATTACCCTCCAGGGGTAGGGACAATCATGGGTTTTTTTTGAATGATAGAGGAGGCTCATCTGGGGCCTATGGAACTAGGGTGATGGCCATGGATGGGGTAGAGCTCTTGTGTCAGTTTTTGCCCACGTGCTAACTATTTTTGTCCCGATCATCTTTTGCATTTTGTGGTACAATTTCCTATTAAATGTGGCCATTTATGCTTTTCACTTTTTCTTTTAATTGCTTTAACCTCCGGGGCATTATTCTAGCCCTAACCCAAGGTGGGGGCAAGGGGGTGGGAGGCTAGCCCTATTTGGACCCAAAATGGGAATGTGGACCTAGGTGGGAGAAAAAATGAATGGGGGTATAGTAAGTGGAAAAGGAGTGATATGTGCGGATAAAGGAATGGGACCATGCACCCAAAATCGGGGTTTCCCAAGTAGTACCACCTTAGAACCAAATGGTCAATAAGGGAGATCCCACGGGACTAAGATCCAAGGGTATCAACCAAAAGAGATCAAGGGGACAGGAGCACAAACTAAGCCCACTCTTTCCGCCAAATCCCCCCATCAATCCATACCCAGAAGTATCCATGATAAGTAAACTCAATACTCAATTACCAAATGACAAGACATACCTTTAGATTTGGGAGGCCCACCTTCAAACATATGATCAATACAGGTGGGTGAGGGACCACATGGCTGGCTTAGGTGGCAGAGAAATGGCACAACGAGCTAGTAGGAGGCATCAAGGGGTTGTTGATTGTCGGCTGAGGCTTATCATGGAGAAAATTTTCTCCTGGGGATCTCACCCACAAGGTGGTGGGTAACAAGTCCCTTTGCCTTGGAAATGAGGCTTTTATTTTTGACTTGAATATTTTCCTTTGAAAATAGCCTCAAATAAATTTTTGATGAATTTTCCACTTGGACGGTAATTAAATTTTCCCTTCATTTTACTTTTTGACAATTTCTAGCTAATTTTAATTCTACTTTTGCCATAAATTTAATTATTAGACTCAAGATGGGATTAAATAATTTTCTACTCTCTAAGTGTATCTAAAAATATTTTGGTAATGGTGTTCTAATTATGAGGAACCATTCACCAAAAGTGTTCCTAGATAACACTTTTACATCAAGACTCAAGGGGGAATACATGTAGACACAGACTCTTGAGACTCAACCAAATTCTGCGACAAGACACATGATCTAGTATGATAAAAATACATAGACTCAATTAACACTAGGACTTACCTAAGACCTTGTCAATGAGTTCCACCTTGGCTTTGGGGTATATATGGGAAAAAAACTCTGCCAATTATCCGTGTTTACAAACACAGATAATTTGGTGAGGTTAAAAAACTCCCTAGAGTGAAACCCTTTGAGAAGAATCATAAGCTTACCTAGGTGTTGTTATATGGCTTAGTATTCATATTATAATCATTTTTACATTATAAAAGAAGAGTTTGGGATTACAATGATGACATTGGCTCAAAATTTTTATTCCACTGCTGTATGCTCTGCTTCTTGGACTGTTGACATGTGCATGGTCAACAGATCGATTACAACAGGAGGGACTGCAATTTCTAAATGTGAGCCTAATTAGAAGGCAGCAAGTTAGATTTCAAATTTCGATCCCATAGAGCACAAGTGGCATGATGATTAGTAGAGAATCCTATATATATATGAACAAGAAGAAAACCCTACACATTGTAGGGAGTTAGCTATGAATTATAATTTTGAAGATAATTGTGAAATAGGCTGTAAGTACCAGGAGGGGATGGATCATCTTTAGAAGTGGGGAGGAACATAACCTTAGTCTTGCTAAGGTTAGCCGCAATATACTGATGGTTTCAAAAGCAGGCTAGGGTATGCCTTTGTAAGCCCTCAGGAGAAAAAGGTAGGAGGACCATGTGGTCACCAAAAGAAGCAATGGAAAGAGAACTTACAAGTGATTAGAGTGTTTTTGTGTCTTGGAGGCAGTGTATTGACAGGGATTTTGGTTCAGTAATGTTCCCCAACTATATTTTTGGCATAGTTATCACAATTGAAGTTTATTTAGCTACTTAAAACAGGAAACATGAAGATTCTGGTTTTATACTTCTTATGATTTTACAGATTAGTCTTTTTTCACAGTTAACATGTCTGATACTTTTTCCAGGCTGGCATTTGTTCAAAGGATGTTGGGAAGATGTTATTGAGGTATCCGTGGCTACTGAGCAAATGCATTGTGGATAATGTTGATAATATTACTGTATATTTCGCTGCAGAAAAGGTAATATTCTAGAATCTAATCATTCTTTCTTTGTTCTATTCTACAATCAGGACTTGAAAGTAATATTTCTGCCACTGCAAACCTCAAGTTATGTCCCAGAGTCTAATTCTGCATTTTGGTTTTTCTTTTGGTTTCATACATTTCTGAACAATTTTTTGTGTTTGCTGTTGCTGGTGCTGTTAACCTTGTTCTTGCACTATATTTGAATTTTGAAGAGGTGTTTATACATCCAGATATATGGAATATTCATTATGGATGACTTTCTCTTACACCTGACCAGCTAATGGCAAACTATCTCACTGTAGCTTTGCAAGTCTCAAAAAAATTATCATTGTTTGAAGTTGCTTGGGGATGGCAAATTTTAATTGTACCCTTTTGACGTTGGGGAGCTTCAGAAATGATATCCTTGACTATTCAAACAGCAACAAATAGGGATGCTGTAGCAGACATGCATTACATTAGGTGGAGTTCTCCACCGTTTATAAATCTCTATTTCCTCCTGTGCGTAATACTCTAGTTGTAAGCATGGATCAAGAGGGCTTACATTATCTTAAGAACTATTTTTAGCTCAAGTTTTATAATGATCCTGTCTCTTGTGTGTAGTAATTGTGATGTCAACTTGTCAAGTAGTATATTATATGTTGTTATCAATATCAAATTAAGTTCCACTGAAATGGATATGGAATAGATATTGATATGGTATTAGAAGCGAAAATGACTAATTTTCAGGAAAGGATGGATATGATATGGTTGGAATGGCAAATGCAATACAAACACGTGTATATCATTGTTGCAAACATTGGTGATATATTGTGACATTCTGAAGGCATTGATAATCTTGCCAGAAAAGATTATGATTTTTTTCTCCAGCAATATTACTATGACATATTAGAAAAATGTGATATTTTGTGAAAGGGATGCTGTGGTCAAAAATTACCCCCCATGCACAGGTTGGTTCCAGAGCCAAAATTTCACGTTTTTTAACTCATTTTTAAAACATACTGAAGGGGATTGAGAGCGAAAGAGGTATCCTCCATTTTCTATTGAGCTAAGGAGTGGAAATAGAGTGTTTTCATTTGCCATCAACTGTTTATTGTGGAGTGGGGATTGTTTGCCATTAACTGTAATCATCTTTGCTGGTATGTGTAACAATTTCTGAAGGTTTTTGTTTGTTTTTCATGGATTTGAATAGGTTTTGCAATCTCCATTGGTAATCCTTCTTCTTCCTGGTTTTTAATTGGAGATCCACTGTTTATTTAGGTCTGTTATTTTTTTTAATGTAATTAAATTTGTAACAATCTTCTGTGTTGATTTTGATTTCATTGTTTGCTCTAGGTTTAATCTGTGTTATATAAAAATGTTGAACGGATTTCGATCTAACTGTAGGAATATGGTGAGCCCACAGTACCTAATAATCGGCAAAGGCTGTCTTGAAAGTTGTGAGGGAAGGAGTTGATAGGGGAAATCAGCAGGTTGAAATACAACCTTGCATAAACTTTGAGGCACGAATTGGAAATTTGTCCAAATTCAACACTGAAATCATTTGTATTGCAAGTTGATCTGTTTAGGAAATGGGTAAAAAACAATGTTCTACCAAGTTTCCGGGATGGGGGAGCATGGGAGCAGGGAGATACACATGGGGGATGTGTGGAAGCACCCCAAAATTTTAGGGATATTTAGCAGGACGGGGGTGTTACCCCCCTGCTACCCCTCTTGCAGCAGGGGCACTTACATATCTATTGCAGCATTTTAAACACCGTTGTAGGTCTTGTTGCCTCAAAGTGTAGCGGGCTTTGCGAGTGGACTCACAATGCAAGGGCTAGACCCTGTTGCAACAATAAGGGCGATTGCCACTATCACCTTGACAATCTTCCTCCTGCTCTTTAGTGGAATTTCAACACAAGGGAGGCTTCCCAGTGATCACCTATGAGGATATTCAAGTTATAGGGTTCAAGGTGATGAAGGTATAAGCTACGTGAAGACACTCAATGATAGACAAAGGCTCAATACTTTTCAATGAGGAACAACTTATCATGCACCTAGACTAGGTAAAAGACTTAAATGATCTAGGGTTTCTTGATATGCAACACAAAGGAGTACCTAGACACATAGGAGTCAAATAAAGGGTTTACTAAAAGATAAGGTAAAAAAAATGGAGCAAACCCTCAAGATAAGCCTCAAGTTGAAGCTAGTGTAGGGTTAGGGTTTCCAAGGCACACAATTGACTAGAGAAGGATGATGTCATCCCAGGAGAAGTTTTACTATGAAAAAGACTAGATTTTGCATTTAAAAGGATTACAAAGATTAAACACTAATCTGCCATGCCCTAGATCAAACACTCATCTACCATGCGCTAGATCAATTTGGCCCTAGGAAAAGGCCCTAGCGGCTTACCTTAAAAAGCCTAGGAAAATAAAAATGAGGAAAAAGTTAGTTTTTCGAGGTGTAATATCCCCGATTTTGTAAGTGCAGAAATTGCTAAGGAGTTTGCACAATTTTGATGATATTAATAAAAAGGAGCAAATATTATTTTATTAGAAAGGGGTGGCAAATATTGATTTCTTAGGAAAAGGCGGCAAAATGTCACTTAGTGGAAAATGCCCCTACCAATAAAATAATATTAAAGAGGAGTCTAGAAGCTTGCAGAGAACTCCTTGACATTTTATAAAAGGAGGTTGGGGATCATTTTGGCTATTCTATCCTATTTGATCATTTCTCATTGTCATTGAAGAGAAACTCAAGCGAGTTTCAGATCGAGGGTTTCAGGTGAAATCCTTGCACTAGTTTCGGTGGATTTTGTTGCCACCTTAGCTAGACATCACTCAATTTCTGTGGACTTACTCTTGCCACCCTAGTTGGAAATTTCTTTGAGGGATTTATTGCTAATCTTTGGAGAAGTTTGGAAGAATTTCGATTTGTTTTGCAGGAGATCAAGCCCCATCAAGAGGGCCGAATTCTTCCTGTAGCAGTAAGGGTGAATCATTTATCTTGCCAACTAAGCTGAAAGGGCCGAATTCCCTGTGCCAAGGTGGACAAGTTTGGTCAAGGCCAAATTGTTTGTGCTCCAGTGGTTAAGGACGCCAAAATCCCTTGTCTACAAGGGCCGAATTGCTAATTTTTCGGAGGAGTTCGTGGGATCCATTGGAGGGCCGAAAATCATTTGAAACAAGGCTGAATTGTTCAGATTATTCGCTTAGCTCAGGTTCTGATATAATGCTCCAGATCTGATGCATGAAGTAAGGGCAGATTGAACACTTGTTTAATTGTCTTTCAAACAGGTTTTCATCAGCTGAGAAAGGGCCGAGTTCCACCTTGAGGGAGGCTGGAATTCTCTCACAAATTCAGTCATATTCTGCATGCAATTTCCAGGGGTTTAACCTTTCTCTTAGCAGAGGTCGAGCTTCCTATTTTCTGAGGTTATTTTATTTGGCAGAGGTCCCTGTGGGCTGAAAGGCATGTGAGAAGGGTCTATGCATATCAGTTTTGAAACCAGACGAATTTCCGATCAGCTGGACATGTTTCTGGGACTTATTGTATGGCTATAGCAGAAGACAATTACTCATAACTGTTGGGGCTGTGCACCTGAGGATTGCACTCCGGAAATCACAATAGAGGCTGGACGTAATACTGAAGATTGCTTCACTGAGTTGTGTACCAGTTTTCTTGGTTCTTGTCACTCACTGTGTATCATATAAAATTATTAGGAAGGCTGTTCATGCTCATGTTCCTTGCTTCACAAAAATTGTGTCAGCATTATGGGTATCTAAGTTCATCTTATATCCGTCTCTGTTGATTTGAAGCATTACTTGGCAAGTGAATCACTGTGTGCAGACTTCGGACCAACTAATAAAGTCTTAGATATATCACTGTGTTTGCATATGGTCTCTATAATTTCTGGGTGGTGTGTAATTGATTTAAAAGTTTTTTAACGAATGTTGTCTAGCATTGCATATATATTCTATTGAGCAAATTATGAGTAAAGCACCTGTAGCAGTATGTCCTTAAACTGTTTAACTAAACATCTCACCAAGAAAACTCTAACTTTGAAAAATATAGTGTTATTTTGGGTCATTTTTCAGGCGGGAACATTACTCAACATTTTTTATCAACACAAAATTTGCTAGTGCCTAATCCTACTTGGGTGATGGAGTCTTAGGGAAATTTTAGAGAGACATGACAAATTATTGGAGTAAGGGGGGAAACACTATTTTTTCCACTTACTAAAACTCTTAACTATCTTTTTTGTGAGGGGAGACATTAAATAGTAGAATGCACAGTAGTTGTTCTCCTATGGATTTTAAGGAAGAACTATTCCACATGCAAAAATTCACCAAGACTCTCCATAATCAATTTGCATTTAGAAGGGTTTCATAGGAAAACCTTAGCAATAATTTAATTACATGTAAAACAACGAAAATTCTGCAATAAACTTACAATTCTTCCATGAAAATACCTTCTTTCAATCCAAAAGAGATATCTAATACATAAGCCAATCTCCAATAAAAAAAAGCTCCAAAAATTCACACCACCACAAGTAGGGAGTTACATAAAGGCTAAGTCGAGCTCTATGAAAGAGACAAAAACTCGAGTGTGATGATGATAAATGTCAAGAGAGTGATACTCTATATATCTGTGGTCTATCAGTAACTAACATTAGCCTAGAAGCTCTGTAAAAAGTTTAATTTTGAATGTTCATCAAGATAAGAGGTTACAAGCCAAGCCCATAGCTCACAAAGCCCACACCTGTGTGAAAATTCCACAACCGGAATCCCTACTGCAACAATTGATAATGTTTCTTCTATTTGTTAAATTAATCAACCAAACTATTTGTAGTTTCCTAAGGCAAATATCGAAACCTATACACTGCAGCCTTCACTTAATTAAATATTATGCAGAAACAAGAGACTGAGCAAGAAAGAAAATACATGTGCCCAAGCCTCCTTGCAAAATTTGAGTCCTAGAGCACATCCGATGCTACCCCAAATCAACACTCCCTCTTAGCGAGGAATGTGCTCTAGCATTATAAGCTGCTGCATATTGCTTTGACTCTGAAGCATCGTCCTATGCGCCGCTGATGTTTGAGATGCTGTCCACCAACTACTGCACTGCTGCAACTGTACTACTGCTGACATTGCCATTGTCAGCACTACATCCGTACTATAGCTCCCTCTCAAGTGCTGCTGATAGCACTACCACTGCGAACTATCACTGCACTGCACACTGTTGCTGCTACTCTATCAACAATGGAAAAACATCCAAAAGCACTGAACTAATTGTGTTCAGTATGATACCACGTGAATGCTGGAGCCTGATTGCCACTAGTCTCTGCGCTAGCCCTCTGAATTTACTGTGTTGCTGCTGACCGCTGCTCTATGCCATCTGCACTACTGCCAACTCTGCTCTGCGCTGTTCAGTCTCTGGCGCTCCTAGCCACTGCAACTATCTCCCCGACACTCCTTAGCACCATCCGACACTAGTCCATCCTACTACTTCTGATCTGGGCTCCTGTAGCAAGGAAATGATTCTAGAGGTGGACTCCTTAAGGATCCTGCCCATTTGTAGTTCTTTCGAACTACAACTCCAAATCAGCCCATCTCTCTCCTGGAGGTATCTCGACTGTCATGACGAATTCCTCCTCTTCGATCTTTCTGGGAGTAGCCTTTGGATCGAGTTTCTCATCCTTGTCCTTCTTCCTGAGAGGACATTGTGTAGCGTAGTGACCCATCTCACCACACCTGAAACACTTGATCTTCGAGACGTCCTCCTTACATCTCCGCTGCTCCTGTTTCCCTTCGATGCAAGGGCTGCATTATCCTCCTCCTCCTTGGGCTTCGACCTACTGCTGCTGCTTCCGTCAAGTTTGACCTTGACTAAGTGTTGATTTGGGGTAGCATCGGATGTGTTCTAGCCATGAAAATTGGTGGAGAGGCTAAAGCACATGAGATCTCCCAGACGCAGAAATCGTTTTGGAAAATTCCTTCCAGATGAAGAGCTATTAAAGTAATTAATATTTTTAGTGAGTTCCTAAGTTTAAACTTAGGAAAATAAAAATATCAATGGGTATTAATAAAGATAAGGATGAGAAGCTTCTAAGAGACAAAGATCAAGTCTATTTTAATCTTAGCCATTGATTAGGGACTTAATCTCGGTCGTTGATTCATCAACAGGAAAAGTATAAGAGAAAGTTTGAGGGTCAGTTGGAGACGCACTGAGGGAGACCAGTTAGTTCGATTTCTAGAGCGGGGCTTGCTGAGAAATTTGAACTAGAAGACTGGATTGTAGCAAGAGGTAGCGAGTATGTAACAAAGAGGCAGGGACAGTGCCGGAGGACCAGTGCAGAGATCAGAGAGGCAGACGGAGAGCCACTCAGGAAGACGCAGAGGCAGCAGGACGGCGCAGTCACTGGAGGGCCTGTGTGGGTGACGCAGAGAGGCCAAGTGCTGATGCAGTGAGGCAGAGTGCTGACACAGAGGGTCTGGGAGTTGCGCAGAGGCTAGTTGGACTGACGTTAAGCCTAGGGGAGGCGCTGAAGAATTTATCTCTTTTGGGTGAGCCAGTTTGGCACCCTAGTTGTACTCAAGAAAAGTTGATTAATAAAATCCTCCTTTGCTGCTCCGGTTTTCCCTCATTGGGTTTTTCCTGCGACAATTGTCCAAAATAACTGTGTTGATGTGTTTGATTCTTGTGCATGTATTTTTCTCTATATATTGGTGTGATGTCTGCAGTAGAATTTATTTTAATATTTATTGAAGGGATTTCGTAAATAACTTATTGAAGAATAAGTAGGTAAAATAAATCAGTTGCTGCAGTAATAGAATTTTCACATGGTATCAGAGGAAGGAATCAGAGACAGGAAGGGAAAATCAATTATGGGTCGAGATCATGATGTAGAGGCATCTACGTCAGGAGACTCGTGTAGATTTTCAGAAAATTGCACAAGAGATAATAATTTCGATTTCTCTATGCTGGCTTCTAGATTTGAAGAAGAAGTTGCTTGTGTGACAAGCTCTGCATCATCAAAGGTATGGTATATAGACAAGTGGAGCCTCTTGGCATATGACAGGAATCCGGGAATGTTTCTCAGATTATCAGGAGGAAAGGATGAATTTTCAGATCACCATGGGGAATAAGGCAAAGTGTACTCCAGTAGGGAAGGGTACCATAGTTTTTCAAACAGAAACGGGAGAGCTGTTCCATGCTACCAATGTGCTGCATGTGCCAGGACTGGGGATGAACTTACTTTCCGTATCACAACTTCAAAGCAAGGGCTATGACATTTTCTTTATTAAGGAGAAAATATACATCAAACACCCGAGTTGGAAAAAGAAAGTGCAGATCAGAATCAGGACTAACAGGTTGTACAGGTTACAACTGGAATCACCAATGGCACAGATAGGCAGTAATGGAGACAAGGATTTGAATGAACTATGGCACATAAGAATGAGACATTTGCATTGTGGGGCTTTGAGAATTCTCAGGAAAACTGTAACAGGAGTTCCAGATCTTAGTACAGAACGAGATGATGTATGCAGAGGATGTGCTCTGGGCAAGTATGCCAAAGTAGCATTTCCTCGAAGTAAAAAAAAGGCCAAGAGTGTACTGGGATTGATACACTTAGATATCTGCGGACCAATGTCCACGAAAGCTCTTAGTGGTGCCGAATACTTCATCACCTTCATTGATGGCCACTCTAGGAAAACTTGGATTTATTTTCGGAAAACCAAGAATAAGGTTTTCTGTTGATTCAAAGAGTTCAAGGTTTTGGTGGAGAATCTAACAGGGAAGAAAATAGAAGTTTTGCACTCAGACAATGGTGGAGAATATGTCGATAAAGGACTTCACTGTTTTTTGTGCTAGGGAGGGCATCAGAAGAGAGTGGACAACTCCTTACAATCCAAAGCAAAAATGAGTGGCAGAAAGGATGAACAGCACTATTGTGGAAGCAGCTAGGGCCATGATGTATGATCAGGATATGCCAAAATTCCTGTGGGCAGAAGCATGCAACACGACAATTCATGTCCAGAATAGAACTTCTCATAGGGCATTGGGCAAGGTTACTCCAGAGAAAGTCTTCATCGGGAAGACACCTGAAGTTAGCCATTTCAGGATATTTGGGAGTTTAGCATATTGCTGTATACCCGAGGAGGAAGAAGTTAGATCAAACTGCAGAGAAAGGATATTAGTGGGATATAACGAGAACGCTAAAGCATATAGAATCTATCTTCCAGGGAACAGGAAGGTAGTAGTTCGACGAGATGCGAAGTTCATGGAAGATAGGGCCTTAAGAAAATCTCGAGAAATGCCACTCGAGGAGCAATCAAAAGATGAGCCGTTGGTCAAACCACTTCAACCAACGGAAGCCAAGAATTCTCCCTTAGAACAGGAAGAATCACAAGAAGAGGAGGAGATAACAGATGCACCTACTACCAGAGGGAGAACCAGCCGGGAACTTCAACAAATTCTGCGAGATGCAAAAGATTTCATCAGTGCACTGAGAAATAATAAAAGGGAGCAAAATCAGCCAGATAGATATCAGGCCTTAGTAGCTCAGGATGGAGAGCCTTCTAGTTTTCAGGAGGCTGCTCAACATCAAATTTGGATGGATGCGATGGTATAGGAATACAACTCTATAATGATGAACGATGTCTGGAAAGTAGTGCCTAGGCCTCAAGACAGATCATTGGTAGGTTCGAGTTGGATCTATAAGATTAAATACGCTGCAAACGACAGTGTGGAAAAATACAAAGCCAGATTTGTGGCTAAGGGGTATGCTCAAAAGGAAGGAATTGACTATGAAGAGATCTTCGCCCCAATAGCCAGATATACATCTATTAGAACCGTGATATCTCTTACAACATGTTGTCACAAAACCATGTACTAAGGGCTGCTACTTAGTAAGATCTCATGCAACTGTTTCAAACCAGACTTTAGACTAAGGATTAGCCTCCCTAGTCAGAGAGGGCTCTCTCACAGGTTTTGATATGCATTTAAGAGCAAAAAGATGGCTAATTCTTTATAACAGTGAATGAATTTTAAACTGGTTGGAACAACAAAATCAAGGCTTCTTCCATTGGGCTCATGGAGTTGTACATTTCTACAGTAAACAAGCAACTATTGCATCATAGAAACCAAGGCATATAATGTCTCACTGTTCAAAACATCAACTGAGAAGGACTGCAACTCAACAAGACATACACAGGAAGTCTGAGCATCAATGATGAATTCAGAGTGATTGCATGACTTGTGAATTGTAAAATGAGATACATAGAACCAAAACCACACACATTCTGAACATTTGGGACACACGATGAATCTTGGGAAGAAACAACAATATGCTTTCTATTACTGTCAAAAGAAACTTTACATACACCAATATGAGAACTCTGTCTTTTTCATAAAAATCTCCAACCCGTGATACATCAAAGTTTCTCCTATTTATAGAAAATAAAACTGAGCTATCTTGAGTCTCCTCCTCCAGCATGAGGGGAGCTCGAAAACCTCTAGTTAACTACCTTATCCATATTGAAACTAATTTACTAAATACAGAGGTATTGCTTTTAATATAAAAGAGTCCTAGTTCTAATCAAATTCTGCTACCATCTCCTCGTTTGCATGATTTCTTCCTGATCTCTGACAGCTGTGCCTTTCCTGTAGGAGCTGGAATATATTTGAGGAGCATTCGATGTATTGGCTGCCTTGGATTCTGAGTGTGTTGCTGACTCAGCCTTTAATGGAGAAGTATCCTCTGTTTTCCCGGTCCCTGTTTTAGTCCATGTTCATTTTCCAACCAAAATGCTTGAAGCTGTATAATGACCTTAATGACCATACCATAACACCATCTGCCTGAATAATCTAGATGCTTTACGAATACTGCTAGGTGTTGAACTCAAAACCCTGGTAATCCTACCAGAAACCCTAATTCTGCGGTCATAAAGGTACTTTATGAAAACTTGGTAAAGACAAAAGATTTTACCTTTATGCAATAAGCTTTACATTTGTCAACCTTTGAAGGCTGAAGCAATCATGGTAATTTCCTTTCCATCCTCGAAGCCTTTCTCCACAAAATTTGGCGACTTTAGCATTGTTTTCGAATTTTCTCTTAAAAACAGTCACCTACAGCAGTTTCGTAGCGCGCTACGAAACTGCTGTTCTTTGCAAAATCACAGTCTTTAACGAATTTCTTCAATTATTTTAGACTGTCACAGCTTCATCTTCAGTTCCAAAATTGCTTATTTTCCTTTCTTTAATACATGCCTCAAAACATTAATTAACTTAAGAAAAATGAAAAAAAACTTGATGCAACATTGAAATTTAATTCATTTGGCAGCTAACTTGCCTAGCTGAGCCTTCAGCTTTGCAAGTTCACTTTCCATAGCTGCAATCTCAGACACTGTCTTTTCTATATTGGCCATCTCCTGGTCAGTTGCTTCCCATTTCTCCTTGGTGGGTGAGGTTTTATTTTTCTTGCTCAAAGGAGCCTTTTCCTCTACCTCTTTCTTTCTGCTCTCCTTTGTTTCTTTAGCCTGAGCTACCTGCTTTCCTTTTTGTTTGGTCTGCTTTCTAGTATAAATTATTCTTTTGGTTTCCTGTACTTTCTCTGCCTTCACTGCTTTTTCTGCCTTCTTTGCCTTCTCTGGTTTCTCTATCTTAGGCAATGGTTTAGTTTGCTTTGTTATTACCTTGGCAGTCTCCTCACCCTTTGGGATTTGTTCTGCTGCTTGTGCTTGACCTCTAGTGATTGGCCTTCGAGGCTTAACCATGAATTCCTTCCCAGTCTCCTCGAATTTTAGCCTTTTTGAGGCTTTGGATTTCTTAGAGCTGTCATGAGATGACTGTGTTAAGTCTATTGGCACGGGCTCCACCTGTACAGATGTGGCTTGTTCAAAGTCAATTGCTTCTAACAAATCATTAAGACTAGCCTTTGACATGGGGCTGTCTTCTACTGCAATTGACTTTCCCTTTTCTTTGTTCAACTGGCTCCTTGTTCTGATCCTGGTTCCCTGTGCTACTTCACTTGGCTTGGATGCAACTTTCTGGTATTTCATCTTCTCCTCAGATGGTTTTGGTGTCTCTTTAATGACTACGGGTTTCCCTGATTGCTTTGATTTATTCTTTGATTTCTTTCAGCCGTTAGTTTGCTTCTTAGGTTCAGCCAATGTAGGTTCTTCAACCATTGTTGCCAGTGTGGGTTCCTCAACCATTGTAGACTCTTGAGTCTTTCCTTCTTTTTCTCTGTCTGGTAATGGGGTTAGGCCGGTTTTACTTTGGAAACCCGACATGAAAATAAATGAGTCCCAATCCCTCCCGATCTTATTCAGGCTATCTAACACCAATAGCTTGATTAAGCCATGATGGAAAAGAGATGTCTCATAATTATCCTTTTTATACTGAACTTTGTCACACATTTTGCCTAGACTCCTAAACAAATAGAAAGGAATATCTATGGACGTCTTT